>JBAJNP010006253.1:0-26127 GCA_036877545.1 Yasuhikotakia modesta | reverse complement strand
AGCAGCTGTTTGTTTGGTTCTTCCTGTAATTGTTGATGTTTGACCTCTAAACAGGAAGATCTGCAGAAACTGTAAGTGTGGGCTGGAGGACCATGATGTGCAGCTTGAGACCGAAGAAGACAAGAAGGTGGGAAAACTGTTTGAGGACACAAAGTACACCGGCCTCATAGCCAAGCTAAAGAGGGATGGTATCCCGTCCTACAGGGGGAACCAGGTCACCATCTGCATCCCGTCCCCCACCATCAGCACCGCTACACCCTTTTCCGCAGGCACGTTTATCCCCGGCTCCAGCCAGACCTACAGCCCAAGTGACCAGTCTGCTCACGTCCCACCGGCTGGGGCTGGAGGTCATGTTTCTTCTGGCCCAGGTGCTGGAGGTCACGTTCCTTCTGTCCCAGGTGCTGGAGGTCATGTCCCAGCTGCCCCAGGGGCAGGCCACACTACTGCCACAGTGGCTGGAGGTCACATCCCAGGAGCCCCAGGAGCTGGAGGTCACATTCCAGGTGCTGGAGGTCACGTCCAAGGTGCCCCAGGAGCGAAAAGTCAAGTACCAGGTGCCCCAGGTGCTGGAGGTCATGTTCCAGGTGCCCCAGGTGCTGGAGGTCATGTTCCAGGTGCCCCAGGTGCTGGAGGTCATGTTCCAGGTGCCCCAGGTGCTGGAGGTCATGCTCCAGGTGCCCCAGGTGCTGGAGGTCATGTTCCAGGTGCACCAGGTGCTGGAGGTCACGTCCCAGGTGCTGGAGGTCACGTCCCAGGTGCTAAAGGTCAAGTTCCAGGAGCCCCAGGACCTGCAGGCCACATCCCAGGTGCCTCACCATCTAAATTTTCTGGTGCTACAGCCACTGGTGCTGTACCAACCCCAACCGCAGTGCCTGCCAAGACCAACGTGGTGAAGTCCATCACCTATGAATGGGCTCCACCAGGGATCAACCAAAGTTTGGTGAGATGTTTTAAAGCAGACTGAGATGTTGTGTGTGCTTCATTCATTCATGCCTTCAAATATGGAAACACTTGTGTAGGACTTTTGATACTTGGATTACTCTAAACCACTAGGGGTCAGTGTTATCCAGCGTTTTGTATAAAAGCTTCTTAAATTAAAAACTGACCTCAGGTCTTAAATTTAAACGAACTTGAGCAATAATTGAGTAAATTGCAACCCTTGTTTCTCAGTTAAAATGGGTTGATATGTTGAAATAAAATGTTTCTGAATTAATTTATGTTCTTAAATGCATCATTAGATTTAATTATAATATTTTTCTACCAATCACTGCGCTACACGCAAAGGATTGTGGGAAATCATCTATGCTGCCTTCTGCATTGATCATTTTTGAGATACAAGGCTCAAAAATGAGTGTTTACATGCATTTAATATTTCACAAAATAACCTGTATGATTAAGTAAACTTTTAAAAATGGCATATAAAGATCATAAACTGTTCTATTTTCATGCCAAAACTTCACGTCTCTTCTCATCTCAGGCTTTGCGGTACATGGAGCTTCTCCCACCGGAAAGACGTCCCATCGCCGGAACGGCGGGAGCGGATTACCGTAAGAAGCAGATGGCCAAGCAGCTCCCAGAACACGACCAAGATCCAGAACGCTGCCACGAACTCTCGCCCGGTGAGGTCAAGCAAATGCAGCAGTACGTCCGCAAGTACAAGGACGAGGCGCTGGGCATCGGTGACATCACTCTCCCCGAAGAGGTGGGCAAACAGGCGGCTGTGGGGGCTGGAGGAAAACCCGGAGCCGGAACACCAGCAAGAGCAGGAGGTGGAACCGACGTACCAGGTGATGCTGTCGCTACCATGGGAAGAGTCGGAGCCCCAGGGGCTGCTGGGACATCACCAAGTGGACCTGCTGGTAACTTTGTAAGTGTGGCTTGAACCAAAATGTTCAATTTTGGAACAATCCACTTAGAAATGAAAATTAGCCAATAAGAATGGCTCACACTCAACCAACCAGGTAACTTTGTTACTTTAGCCAATCAGAACCAGAGTTGTATTGAATAATATCTGCTCTCTTCTCAGCTTTAAAATGCTTGGGCCTGAGATTTTGTACAGTGAATCATTTGTTGGCTGGTTTCAGTTTTGAGTGAATGGTTGCTTTTCATCTTCAATATTCACATGACTACAGACTGATCCGTTAGTGTGTTTAAACGAAACTACTTATTTATTTACGTTGATCTCAGTCTAAAGATCTTGTGGATGTGTGTTTGTCACCTCATGTGTGTGTGTGGGAGATGTTTCCTGCCCTAGCTCTTATCTTCTCGCTCACTTGATCAGGGGAGTCCAGGTTCAGCCGAGCCCACGTTAGTCATGCGGATGGAATGAACGACATGTTCTTCTGCAAGAGACCTTCATAAATTAGACACGCTCAGTTCCTGTGGTTCTGAGTTCTGGTGGCAAACTCTCTTAATGAAAACACATGTTTGCCCTCAGCTAATGCTGTTGCCTTTTTTTTTAAAAAATCGTTTTACTAAAAACTGAAAGCTGCTCATTATTGTTTTGTTCCAAACTTCATGCTGTTTCAATCCTTAAACGGCTGTTTTTCCTACAACAGCGCAGCTCATATTGATCACATCTGTTCATACAACCACACCGTGTTTTAATGACAGCATAGCATCGTATTGAACGTCTGTGACATCATCAAACGCTGTGACATCATCACATGCCATTTCAAGATTGGTTAGCTCTCTCAAAAAGTTTTTTACAGTTATCAAAACGTTTATGGAGTAATGTTAGTAGGATGTTTTTTGATGCTATTTTAAATGTAAAAATGTTGTTGTCAAATAGCTAGTGGAATGTTTTAAAAACGTTGCAGAATTAAAACTAGTTTGCATGACGTAAAGCAATAACACTAAATGCAAAGTTTCCCTGGTTGTTTTGTAACCTAATGGAAATATCGCAGAAATGTTTTTACAACATAAAATTGTTGGGATGACAGAATGACAAAATGTAGGCAATGTTGTTCTTCCCCGGGGCAACGAGTTGCTAACAGAACAATCTTCCGGGCTTTTAAAGCGACGCACCCCCACAGTGTTTTTCCACCTGCATTTCTGACTGATGTTTCTGCCAAACTCATCACCGGATCTCTGCCCACAGTCCTGCCACCGCTGCCAGCAGCCAATGAGGAAGGGCGAGCCAGCCGTGTACGCGGAGCGGGCGGGCTACGATAAACTCTGGCACCCCGGCTGTTTTGTTTGCTGTACTTGCACAGAGCTGTTGGTGGACATGATTTATTTTTGGAAGAAGGGGCAGCTGTACTGCGGCCGGCATTATGGAGACAGTGAGAAGCCTCGGTGCGGAGGTTGTGATGAGGTGAGGAGGGGCGGAGGACAAGTTTGCATTTTGTGGGGTTCTGTAAATAACACATTAACTTTCAGTGCTTTACTTAATAATGTAGAGGAATTTTCTTATCAGATATTGATATATGTAATTAATTTTAATTAGTTACATTTATGTTGTGTAATTTAATTAAGAATTGTAATTGATTCACAGTTATTGTATGAGAAAGCACAAGGCTAAAATGTGTCTGTGTGTGTGTGTGTGGTTCTCCAGCTCATCTTCAGTAATGAATACACTCAGGCGGAGGGACAGAACTGGCACCTGAAGCACTTCTGCTGTTTCGACTGTGACTGCGTTCTCGCCGGGGAGACATACGTCATGGAGAACGACAAACCTGTGTGCAAGCCCTGCTACATGAAGAACCACGCTGTGGTAAAGAGAAAACTTCCACTCTCTCTCTATTGCCACCAAACCATTGTGGCCAATACAGCAAAAAAAATGCATATAAAATCAGACACAATTACATGACAACCTCTTTAAATAGCTAAAATATTTAGCAGCTAGTTAAACAACTGTCCAGCGTTTGTTAAATTCCTGCTAAGCCGCGGGTGTTAAAGCTAACGCTCTCGCCATGTGTTTGGCGGCCATGTTTGGTCAGGAACAGGTGAAGGAGATTAGCGACGTGTCAGTGACATGATAATCAGAGGAGAGGCGTCTGTCGTTCTGTTAATGGAGACGTGATATCAGATAGATGCGCTCTCCCACTTTTCCTCTCAGCATCTGTCCGTCCTCCGACACGACTCTGACTCATTTATTGACGTGAGCTGTTGTGTAATGGTTTCAGTGACTAACTAATGTTTGACAAACCGTATATACTGTAATTTGATCACATTTATTTGAGGTTTTTAAGGATTGGAATAGGAAAGAAATCCCCAGAGCAGTTGAAACAACAACAAAATATCTTTTGATAACATATCAAATCACTAAAGATAAAGTCTGACAACCATAGAGTTTATATTTGGTCCAAAGAATGCATTTACATGTAACAGCCTAGCTAATAGGTCAAACATTCTCTGAACATTTGCTAGCGTTCTCTCAAAGGTATCAAAAGGCATTTTTGCAGCAATAGAAGTTTATGGTTTTCACTGTACATGTATTAAATACATCATTCTTAAGTTACAGAAAACGTTACAGAATTTAAAAATGTTTGGGTAACAACCTAAAATTGTTACCTGGGAATACAACAATGTGATTGGCTCTTTCTTTCTCACTACCGTTGTACTGAAAGCTAGTTTCATTTCAAGGCAGTGCATTAACTCTACATTAACACATCAAATGTGTTTCTCTGTGTTCACAGTGTTGTGCAGCCTGTCAGAACCCCATCGAACCGGAGGCTCAGCGGGTCTCGTATGGAGAACATAACTGGCACGCCGAGCCTCAGTGCTTTCAGTGCTCCTGTTGTTCCAAGTGTCTGATGGGCCAGCGCTTCATGGCTCTGCAGGGAATGCTGCTGTGCTCCGTGGAGTGTAAGAGGAAGATCGCGGCCTCCTAAAGGAACATCCTGGAATTTCACTTATGCAAGAAACGTCTCGAACGTGCCTAGAAACCCACGAGTGTTTCTGCTCCAAACAAAACAAGCTACTGTAATTCACATCAGTATATACTGCCAGCATTAGGACTGTACTAGCAACCAAATTGAGCAACCAAGTCTTAGCTGAGATATTATTAAAGGAATAGTTCATCTATAACTTGTAATGCATCCAGCCTCATGGTGTTTCTAACTCGTATGATTGTCTTCTGTGGAGCACAAAGGAAATGTTTAGAAGATTTTTCCTAGCATTCCCAATAACACAGGAAATACTTTATGGCGCTGCCTGAATACATTTAAAGCTTAAACGCTCCAGTCTCCATTCACTCCAGTCAACTTTGATGTGACAGTACAATCAGTATATAAACATCCTTTTGTGCTCCACTAAAGAAAGTCACACGGGTTCACGAAACGTGATAAAGTAATTAAAGGACTGAATTAAAAGTAGTTAACATTTGACACATATTATATTTTAGGTGGACTGTCCCTTTAAGGTATTAGTGTTAATAAACAAAAGCAATAATGGCTTTTTGTTTTCCTGGCTACTGAAAATATTCCAGCTGTTGTTTTGTTTTCAAGTCTCAAATTGCACTTTATTTTTCCGCAGCTTTCGGTTTGTAATACAAATAAACGTTTTGAAGTAACGCGAGTGACTTTCTCCGTCTTTCCGTCGTCGCGGACGTAATGACGTCATCTCGCGGGGCGGCTGCCGCGCCGACGCGGACGTTTCAAACCGTTTCGCACGATAACAAACGCGCCCCACCTGGGGCAAATACGGCCGCGTCTTTTACCCCCGGGTGTGGAAACGGCGCACAATTGAAGGAAGCCCGGTTCGTGGAGTCCCCATTGTCTTAGTCGCTAGCGAGCCTGGCGCTGTGACGTCAGTACCGGCCCGCGGGAGCGCGACCCCCGGTCACCTCCGTTCACCTCACGCCACACCAGGGTGGGTTTCCCCGGCTGGGAGTTTTTTCCCTCGGTGTCATTCCTCGTGCAGGAACGCGTGGGGCAAGAAGACCCGTTGGTGATTTGTTGCCCCCCGGGGTGATAAAACACGCACGTAATGCGTTCAGCCCCCCTGAACGGGCCAACGTGATAATCACCCATAACTGTTCACGAGGTTATTAACTTATATCAGTTTATAAAGCCGCCATGTGTAAATGATGAACTGTAAATATGTTTATTTTATCCCCAATAGCAAATATAACGTCATTTTAATCTTTTATGCTTGAAGCTCTCGGGTCCGATTTTCAGGGAAACGTCACTGATTACGTCACATCTTAGCGTCGACGTGTGTAAGTACGTGCTGGTGGTTTAAAAGTTTGTAGTTTTTACAGAAGTTGTTTACAAGTTAAATCTGTCACCCACTTTAAGAAACCAACCATGCTTTAAACACGACGGTGGGTTGTTTTGAGAGACCCCTCCCTGCCCTGCTCATGTTTTCTTGCCCTGTTGTTGCCCAAATACCCCTGTTGTTGCCCAAATTTTCCCACTTAAGTAATCTTTCATTTTTACTCCTTTAACCTTATTGTTTTGTAGCTGTTTGTTTAGGTGACCCACAGCCGTTTAGTTGCTAAAATAGGCATTTGGCAGTAAATGTGGACACCTGTTTCCTCCAAAACCAGTTCAGTCCAGCAGCAGTTTACTGGAGAGTCCTGTAGAGGGCGCTGGGTCTCATCCAACAGGCAGGTGTGCAGCTGTAACTCATGTGAGTGCTTATAGCATCAACCCAAAATCCTATAGACTGTTATATAGAATTATTCTCATGTCTATGTCAACACAGTAATACAATTATTTGCATTTTCATAGGTCCTGAAGCAGCCAATCAGCTTTGAGAGGCTAGGTTAATGGTGTGGCTAAGGCAAAATTATGATGGTGAAATTGTTGGTACCTGGTATTTAATCAGACCTTTAAAAATAACATTTGATGCCAAATATAATCACGTTGATTGTGAGATAATATTAAGTGTTAGTTATTAGTTCATTGTTTAATGTGACTGAATGCATGTTTTTACAGTGAGTGGGGAGGTGCATCAAACTGCGAGATGAACGCGAGGTGTCTCCCCGACCGACACATTTCACAAACAACATTCCTCCTAAATCGAGGGGCGAGGGAGAGAAAGTTTGACACATAACAGTAGCAGATATGGGAGCCGTGAACTGCACTAAAGATCGAGTCTGTTTACATTCTCCAGCACAAGTTAAGTCACCTCAGCAAAACTTAATTTGCTTTTAAAATGTGCCGTGAGACGTCTATCACACTTTACTGTACAGAGCATCAAAAACCTACTGCAGGTCTCATAAAAAATCATGTTGTTGTTTTATATGGTTAGTGGCTTTGACCCAGCAAACACTTTTTAGTTGTAAGAATGTTTCCCTAATGTTTCCATTAGGCAACAAAAATGTTAACAATGTTATTTTAAATGTTCTGCGTTTTTAAAACAATACCTTTTGGAATAGTTTTTTTGCTACAACGATATATTAACATTGAGGCATTTAGCGTCCGCTTTTCTCCAAAGAACACGTAAGCACAAGCGTATACACCACTAACTTTAATGAAACGTTACTGCGAGAATATTTCGAGAACATTCTGAGAGCGCTCCCTGCTAGCTGGGGAGAGGAAAGGCATTGGTCCTGTGATCTGAAGCAGACGAGTTCTCAGCTGTAATTTCTCTTTGTTTCTCAGGCATGTTGGTACCAATTCTGGGCAGATGTATAAAGCGAATCCTGGCACAGCCCAGTCCACTCTAAATCATATCTGCGGTTATCTTCCTAAGTTCTGGCAGTCTTTAAAGTTTTTGTGTCTGGTACATTCCTCCTGTCCAGGGCTGGTTTTAAAGCTCTCCACACCCACCTGTGCTTTATTAGGCCATTGTTAGATGTCTTTCTCTGTTTCTTTACATATTTGTTTATCTCCGTTTGTTCTGTCGATCCAGGCCGCGAGGTACAGAAGCCCCACCCAGCCGCAGAGACACCAGGAGGTATAAATTATCCAGATTCCTCCACAATCTTGTTTTTCATTCTTCAGTGAGATTCATTATCGCATGAGGGTGTTTCTCTAAGTATTTGTCTTTGGCATCGATGGTTTGTTAGAAAAGAAAAACTAAGTTTAAAGCACAACAGATTTAAATGCGATCACTTTTTTTGAGCATGTGAGATGTTTTTGGACGTATCTTCAAACAAGCAAAAACTGGAATAATACATTAATTTGGTTAATATTTTTTGGGTTTTAAGTTAGTTAATATTTTTGTCCAGATTGTTACACAATGTGCTGTAAACGTGCAATTTAATGGAATAGGTCTATATCTTATGTAATGTTTGGGGAACGTTCTTGTAACCTAAAATTGTCAGCCGAAACAGAACACATGGAATCCAACGAACAAAACAATAGGATAAGCATTTTTCCAGTTCTCTGTGCTTTGTGCTACTGCACAGGGAAACGCAGTGCATTGTGGGTCTGGTGTTTGCTCAGCCGAGGGCTTGACACAGATTTCACAGGCCCTCTTTACCCAATGGGCTCTCCCGTTTCGCTCACCGCACAGTTTGCATAGCCCAGCAACTGCCTCAGCTTCCTGCCTTTGTGCTCTGTCCTATTTCCCATTTGACACCCTGGAAAAATGTACGAGCGGAGGCAAACACAATCCGTCACAGCCTGGTATTCCAAACACCTTAGAAACACATTGTAATTTGACTGTGTAACGCTAATCTTCTAGTAAACTCTCTGAACTGCTTTATAAAACTCACAGGGACATAACCACCACAAAGGTCCATTTTTATTGGAAATAAACACTAGTCACTAGTAGATTAACTAGTCACTAGAAAATTAAGAATGTGAAACTCAAAGAACTATTGAGAGAAACTTTTAAAGGCGACAGTTTGGGATTTGCTTGGCTAATGTCGGCTCGTCGTTTCTTTTACAGCTTTCTAACTTCAGCTCTCCTTTCTCCCTTTGGGCAAAGAGACGTTTCTTTCACTGTATCCCATAACCGGTCTGAGTAAACACACACCAGGTTGTGCAGTGCATTGTGGGTAATCCCATTGTCTTTATGCAGCCTGGTACAGTACAGTCCTAATACTTCACATACCCGCACACACAATGTTTTTCTCACCGAAAACTGACATCGTATAAAACTGAGAAAATATTACTATTTGTAAATAAATACTTTTCTAATGATGATGTGATGTTGCAGGTTTCATATTAGCCTGTTGGTTTGTGTATTTTTAAATCCAGGCAATGTAGCAGGTGTTGACGTCCAGGGGTCGCCTACAAACGCTCAAGTAATATATCATCAACGCTCGCCTGTTTAGCAGAGTGCATCTACCCTCTGCCCGGGTCAACCAATGACGTAAGTTTGGGGCGGGGCTATGGAACACAGTGGGAGGGTCTAAAATGTTTTGAGAATAGTTGTTATTATGTCAGTTCTGTTTGGTGCCAAAAACAGCACACTGTACCTTTAAGAACATTTAGTACACTAGTACAGTACACTAGAGTCTTAGTACACTAGTTAGGCTTTTGTTTACTATTCCTGACTGTCTTTTATGAGTGTGTACAGTGACATGACATTTACACAGACAAGACCCTGTTCTTATATTTACACCTGTCCCCCCTAATAAGTGAGCACTTTCAAGTGGTCCAAAAGTGTAACCTTCATATAGATAAGTCTGAAACCTCACTGTTATGGGCAGATAAGAATCCAGAACCGCCATGTTCTGTATTTAAAAAGCTATTGTGGATTTTTTTAAGGAACCAATAACTGTCTCCAGTTGGAATGTGTGGCTGCCTTGTATGGGCATGAAAATCTAGAGCGTATTTTTCCTATCATCTCACAGTAAACAGGCTCTGTAGATCTTTCACTCCAGCGCAGGAACAAAAAAACGTTTTGTGAAGGTGCTGAGAAATCCAGGGTCCTCAAACGTTCCTTTAGTACGTTCTCCTGTTCCAGAGTGTTTTTAAAAGTGGTTCGCAGTTGGCGCCGCCAACATGGTGCCAGGATCGTTTATGGTACAGAAGTAAACTGATTCGTTCATGGTTTTTGTGAACGATGGCTCATAACTGTCCCTGTTGACATCTGCTTAATTTCACAGGCTCAAGTGAAGATAAATAGCTAAAATCTGTGTTTCTTATTTGATATTTTTAGCTTTGTATTTCTCCTGCTGCCTTTTGGAACGGTTCCACAATCTATTTTTGGGTTCCAGCCAGCAGAACCGCCAGTGTAGAATATTATGGGTTAACAGATTCAACAGGTTGATGGTTCTGATGTCACTGTGGTATTTCTTTGTGAACAGAGTGAAAAGCCAGAGGTCAGAACACAGCTCAGGTTTTTCCACACATCAGTCTGCTGGATGGAAACGAAGAGTAGATGTTTGACATTTCCGAGATGACGAGTTTGAAAGTAAGTTCATCCTCATTCCCTCATTGCACGATACATTCCTCTGCCGGGTGACAGAAAAACATCCAACTCTGACCAGTACTTAACTTTTGACCCCTGACCCCTGTCACACCCGCAGTGATCTGTCATAGTTCTGTCACAACTTTTAAGTTGCCAAATGTGAAGTTCAAACATAGTCTAATGGAATTGAGAGGATAGTTCACTCAAAACAAAACTCCTTCCATCATTTACTCGCCTTCATGTGATACAAATCTTTAAGACTTTTCATTCTTCTGAGGAGCTATTTTAAGGTACGTTGATAACCAAACATTTCTGTTTTCTTCCTTGTGTTCCACAGAAGAAAAAACAAGCCTACATGAAGATTCTTCAAAACAACATCTTTTGTTTCCTGTTGAGAAGTAGTCATACAGCTTTGACACGACACGAGGGGGTTAGTATATCGTGACAGACGTTTTGATATTTTTGGCTAAACCGTTCCTCAACGTTTATCCCTAACATTTCTCTAACATTGGCAGAACTTCAGGAAAACATCCCTGATGGGCGAGGTGCCCCCATGGTGTCACCTCCGACTTCCAGCAAAATTCATCGGAATAGATTTGCCCCACTAACCGTTAATAGCGAAATAAATCTGTGAACTTTTAACTTGATTTCATAGACACGGTCGACTTGTTTTGGCATAACACCACACAATCGTTTCCCCTGAGACTAATTCACAGGAGAGCTGGCCCATGCTTGCTGCAAGAATGCACCTCATGGAATGCCGGGCTTTGTGTCACTGTAACGTTCAAGCCAAATAACTCGAACAATAGAGGCCGTCACAGACTTGTTTAGATGTTACCTAAGCCACGTCAACTTTATTCTATTAGGGGCTAAAACATTACACAAATGTTTACTGTAAACACAACTGTAACCTAAGCAGCCCCGACTGTTTTTGTTCTGTTAACACACCTGAGATGCTCTCGTCGCGTGCGCTTGCTAATGTTTGTGTTCCCTAAAAGTTTTTTAAATAGCCTTTTAACATTACAGATCAGTTGTCAGTGGGATGTTTTATAAACGTTACAGAATTTAAAAACATGTTTGAATAATGTTCTTCAAGCAATAATGTTAATACTACGTCTAAAGATGTTTGAAACATTTCTAAAAATTTCAAAATAACACTAAATTTTTTTGTTACTTAATGAAACCTCAGAGAAACGTACACACAACGTTTCTCTTTATTCTGTAAGCTGGTAACTGCAGTTGTGAATGTTCTGATAAGTCCGTGGTTCTGAGATTCTTCCTGTCTGAGGTAATGGAGGAATCATTTTAAGGGTTTCTGGGACTAGCCGTGTAGGGCGTTCAGACAGGAACGTATTATGCTAATACACCTCCGCGAATTACAGTGAAGCTACACAATCCTGTAATATTTGCTGTCCCGTTCTGGCTCCTGTAAGAAACTGGGTGTGTTTGAATATGATAATGTACACTACTGAGATAACTAGGTGAATTTAATGTTTAAATGACACGCCACCCAGAGAGTCAAAGAATTAAAAGTTAGAAATGATGTTTTGCTTAAAGCTGCAGTCTGTTTTTTGGTGTCTAGCGCCATCTCTGTTTAAAACACAGAGTTGCAGGTTAATTCACATACTTTTATTTGTGAACAGTAAAGTCAAATGAACTTACTCCACGGTGACTCAAGGAAGTTTTCACCAAAAACAGTTACAGATTGCTGCTTTTAAAAAGCATCTATTACTAAACTAACTGTTGTCCTAGTGAACATGTAACAATGTACGTTAAAACGGGACAACCAGTTTGGTTTCTTCTGTCAGCTAGCTGCGACATTCCCTGAGTGGTACAAGCGTTTTTTGTGTCACGGCAACCAAATTGAAACACGTGAAAGAGGGACTTTGTTAGAACTTTTTGCCCCATACTCGTCTGTTAGTTTCGGGGCATAAATCTGATAGCACTGTAATAGAGAATTTAGTTTATACAGCCTCCTTTGGCAAACTGGTGTATTTGGGTTGCCACGGGAGCGGTCTGGTAAACGGCAGCGGTGTCTGGGCTCTCTGGGCACTGGGTGAAATGTTTACGCGCTCGTAGAGTTTGACAGAAGATATTATGCACAATGTCCGGGTGCTGCGATAATCAGAGGGCTAAACTAATTGAAACAACTGGATTTGTTGACTTGGTGAATTGTAAGCTAACTTCCTTTATGCACAGTTGAAAGTCCCATAGTTTTAATGGAAAACCAGGAGACCAAATGACATGTCTTAGTCATGTTTAATGTATTTGTAACTCTCTGTAGAAACAATTTACTAATGTCACCTCTCTTCCAGACAGCTGAGACCAGATGCTCTCGAATGGCGACACATCGTGCTGTTGGGCAAGGTTTGCCTAACCCAGTTATATTAGCTAACCTCTCTCTCTCTCTCTCATTACAGCGATCTGAACTGAAACCTACAGCCACACACAGAGTCTTTCACAGCACCGCTGGAAAATTCCTCTGCGTCTTGCTTCAGAGAGGATGTGTGAGTTTAGCTAGCGCGTATATCTATGTGCCCGAACTCACGTAGGTCGTGATGCTCGTGAGCGTCTTTGGAATAATGGGGTGTGCTGGGGGGGTTCTCTGCGAGATTCGTGTCTTACGGTCACATTTCTGTCCAAAAAAACTGAAGCCAAGTTCTGACGTTCACAATCGCTGTGCATTTGGTTAGTGGTGACACCCCGCTAACAGGGAACACTCTCAGAACGCTGGCTAATGTTATCAAAAAAGTTTGTGCTCAAAAACTTTTTAAACATTTATATATCATATATATGTTAACTGGGTGTTTTGAATGTTCATAGACTTTAACATTTTTACAACCTAAAATTGTTAGCTGGGAATGGGTATATGTATGTGTAGAATATAAATTACAGTGATCTTTAAAGTATTGGACACCTATGTTAGTTGTTTGAGTTTTGTTGCATACACTTTGTATAGCTGGATAAAATGTGTGAACATTTGGGCCTCTGGTTTCAGTAAAACAGGACCTGAATGGTCCATAATTTATATCCCAACACATTCCCACACCCTCAAGATGAAACTTCTCACATAATTCTAACTGCCTGCATCTTTTAGTCTCCAGAGTTCAGCCTAGCCCGTTGTCTTTTAAGCACACACAGCATCAACATCTCCGGCCTCTCGTTTGCGCGGGAATTTGGTGTCCTTCCATGCAATAAATTTAGCAACTCACAATGAGCTCCAAGGAGACGAGGGAGGAATGACACATTCGCAAATCCCCTCAGCATTTCGTAGCACTCCACTGTATAATTGTAGCGGTTAGCGTTCCTCAGACACACCTCAAATTTCCCAGCTAGTCTGTTGAGGAGGAATTTGTGTGTGTGTTTTATGTAAGAACAGGATGAAGAAAGCGAAAAGGCTGAGAAGATAGCGACACGCCCTCACCGAACGCTTTCCTAACGGGTTCCAGATGAAAACGGTTGCTGATGCTTGCTTTGAAAACAACGTCTGATTCATGTCGTTGGATCCAGCTGGTGCCGGCCCGTCACGTGTCGGTGTTTCCAGAATTCCTCCAAAACCACCTAGAAATAAACAGTGAGTCAGACAAACACGACAATCTCAAGCGTAACGACAACATGCCTTTTAAAGTCAGGTGAAAATTTCACTAGCGTAAAAAATACAGTACAAATAAACTGACTTTGGGTTTCGTTTGAATTGGACCGCTCCGGTTCCCCTCTGTAACTTCTTCTCCTGAGGATCGTTATTAACATTTGATGCAAATTCTCCTGCCGACAGAACCAGTATCTTTAACATTTGTGTTTTAATAGACCGTGCACCATGTGTGTAAATGATGTTGATACAAGGTGTGTGTGAGGTGTGGACTGTATATATTGTCATAAAATCCAGTAAGAACATTTCAGGTGAGTATATAGAAACAGCCAGCCTACTTTTCTTCACATTTGCATAATTTCATGCCTTGATTTTCTGCTCTTGGGTTCCACCCTTGTTTTTTTGAACAGTCCGTACAATTGCATCGTGGTGGTACCACCTTGTGTGGTTGCTCACTGGCAGTATTTCCAAACCAAATTATTATCTTGCTAATTTTGTTTTACGTGTTCACACAAGACGCTTTCAAGAACAGAACAGGGCTGCAGAAAAAGCGTCTAATCGCTTGTGAGGTTTAATAATCCCACAATAATAAATTGTCTTTGTAGTTTAAGTTAGGGATGGTCCCTTCGGCTGGTATAAAGCATGTTCTGTGTTTGATGTTTTGGGTTGGCTCCAAATGTTCTCAGAATGTTCTCTAAAGGTTTTTTGTAAAGTTATGAATAGATGTTCTTGCAGTAATGTTGTGTCGTTGTTGTGACTGATGTTCCAAAACCATTATCATAAAAATCATTTTTAAATGATTAGTGGTATTATTTAATAGATCTAACCAAACAATAACGTTTATGCAACGTCTCTTCTTCAATATACATTTTCATAGGTGGAATAGGAATATTCTTACAACCTAAAATTGTCACCAGGGAAACAACCAATTAAATTGCGTTGTGACTGAAGTTATGGTTGTCAAGGGTTTCGGTAAGAAAATCTTAATCTATTAATTAATATAACTGATCAATGATGCACTGTTAATATTGCTGTTTAAATCTTCGTCTGCTTTTCTCTCATCCATTCTGACTTGTTACGCTCATCTTTCCTACCATCAGTCCTCCTTTACAGAAGATTAATGAGGTCTCTTATTCCAGCTACGCCTCATTGAAACATCTCTCAACGTTCTCCCCATCTTCCTTCTCATCTCATCTTCTCAAGAACCTGGGATGAGCAGCGTCAACAGTCCAACCCGTTGGCCGAGCCCATGAGGTAAGCAGTCATCTCTGAGGAATCCTTTTTACATCTTCTGTCCAACAATGTCAGAGTCATTTCCTCCTCCAGCTACCGTGAGCTGAGTAGGAGGACAATGTGAGCCAGAGGATGAGGGTGTGTCCAAGGCCTCGGGGAGCGATTTATGCCTCGTTCCATTCGCTCTACAGGCTTCCACTGAAAGGAGTTCCCCCATCATGCAACCGTCCCACACAGCTGACCCACGTGGCATCGGGGATGTCCTCAGATAATTTTAGCCGGCTGACGTTCCTCTGTGTTTATACCTTACATCTGTTTCTCCTTTTGTTCCCGATGTCTGCCATTAGCTGTATCACAGAACGTTGTTGTCTCAGTAATTTAATGTCAAACATATGTGCTTCTGAATGGAACAATGTGCTCGCAGAAGTTTCGCTTGAGGTCACGTCAGCGTGTGTCCAAGCAGACCTCAAGTCAAACCCTTTACATTGTCAGGCGCAAACCTCCCACAGTTTGTTTACAAGGTACCAGATATCTGTATTTTTTATTGCTTTGGTTTAATCCACACAGCCTGTTTACATTTTCCATTATATTTCCAGAACAGTGACACCGTTATTTGGCAAAACGTGGCTGCTTGCTACATATTAATTCCCTTCAGAAGACACTTATTAGCCCACCGGACTCATACACACCTAGGGTGAGTAAATTATAAGATGATGTTATTCAAATGTTTCCAAAAATCGAACGCTGTGATCTCTCAGTAGGTACAACCTTCATATTTGCTCAGTGGAACATCGGTGGAGTCTCACGGAAGAGACACATTCATCATGACTCCAACACTTCCCTCCTGGAGTCCGTCTGAGGAAAATGTGGATCACCGCAGCATTATGTAATGGGCTCTTCGCCGTCATGGCAACGTAGTGGGAACTGGGATTGTGTGTTTGTGTGGCGGGAAACTGCGGTGTGTGTTCTCGCATCAGGTTCCTGTTTGAGGCTGTAAACGCTCAGTAAGGGAGTTCCCTTTCTGCCACAGTTGTCTGTGGAGGAAACCTTTGTGGCCTCTGACCCCTGCTGTCAGGTTTTTAATGCTATAAGTTTGTATTTTTCACGTAAACAAGTGCAATATTGTACGTTTGTAGTGAAATGTTGGTGTGTTTGTTTGGCCCTGCGTGACAAACAAAAGTTTGTATCAGACTAAAAACTGTGTCTCCTAAAACCATCGTGTTTCTCATAAACTTGCTATTATTTAGACCAGACTCAGTCTTCAGAGGGTCCTCGTGTTTACAGCCATGTTTACCGTCTCTGATTGTTTACTGTGTGCTGTAGTAGCCTGACATTCGGACGTGTGCGTGTTCTGTTAGCAAAAAACAAAAATCAGCAGTGATTTAGGCAGAACTGTCTGTATTACATATGAGAGAGGGACATTTTCACGGCAAGAATGACTCACTGAACTTAAACGATGTTTTAAAAAGTGAGACAGACATTTTCCTCTGTGGTTTGAATCGTGTTCGAGTCAGAAAAGATTTACAGATTGAACAGCGTAGAATAATTACAGCTTCTTTATGTAATCGTATACCAGAACCTTGAGTCCAAACGGTTAAAACCGTGCGACCTGAGGTGTCTGTCGCTAATGGGTACTGAGTTTTGATAAGTGCTGAACTCAAGGTAAGCCCCACTTCCTGATAAGAGTGACTCCGTTGCTCTGAATCACCGGCTTTGTGTTTGTGTGTTTTTTATTGTATCCAGGCAAAGGCGGTCTGAAATTTCCATCCCTCAGCTCAGAGCAGCAGTTTCCTGAACTCCCGCCAGGAAAATGTGTGTCGGCTTGGCAGCTCCGCTGTGGGAAGACTATGGGCATTGAACTGGTGAAGTTTGAAGCAGAGGGCTTTATATAGCCTTACAGTTTCCCGGGACTCCCTCTTTGGTATATGGCAGACTCAAGATGAACAGATTAATAGAGGGATCAGCAAAGCTGCGTTAGAGGAAAGATACAATATAAACAATGTAGGGAATCGTTTGGGTTTTTACAACCTTATTGAAGGGATCCAGTTGTGTCGTGTTTCGGATGCAGGTTGGATAGAGGTTTCCTGGTTTTCCAGCTATCTAGCATACACCACTAAGTGTTTGTGCTGGTCCAAGCTGGTCTTCTCAACAGGGTTTTCCTGACCAGAATGGACCTTCTGTAGAACAACTGAAAGGTAATTAGCCAGTGCAGGGGTGGACCTGTGTTCTTGGGCATGGAGCCCAGTCCACTTACATGAGTTTGACCCCTGAGACCAACAGCCTGTTGCCTCCCGATAAAGATTTAATTTCATGTTCAGCTGGACAGGGTAAACAAACCGTGTTTCCCGGTTTCTGTTAATTACTGACGTGCCTTCAGTTGCGTTTCAGGAAAGTGTTCAGCCCCGTCTTTCTACGCTTTGTTATCTACTGTACAGCACTTCCTGTACGATCGTTGAGGAAGGCCAATCACTCAGGGAGAGAGAGACTTTATCATGGGTGTTGAGAGAAACGGTGTCTCCTAAATAACAGCTTATCTGAAGTTATGGACATCACAAGCTCACATTTTTCTTAAGTCTTAAAATAAAACATCTGAGCTGGAAAACAGTTAACAACCGTAGAAAATAACAGCCAGCAAACATGTTATGACACAGCTGTCAAGTGTAGAAGATCTGTTTTGTGGTGTCCAGAACTTCTTTGCACAGTAAAATCATCTCAAAACTTCATAACATGTAAATCTGCAGTAACGTTCAGAACGCTGTCAATTAGAACATCTGGTTCCACACGGTTCCCTATGAATCACAAATCTTGAAAACAAAACCATTGGCAGGTGTCTTCATAAGAGATTGCAGGTTCCTGGGTTCCAAATCCCTTGTGGTTCTGCTGTAGATGTGATGTGAGAGACCCACAGCTTTCCAAAATGAGATCTTGAAGTATGGCGCCCCGCTTTAAACACCTAGTATGGAGATGCCATAGTAACCATGTCAACAAGCCCTCCCTCCTCCATGCGGTATGATGAGTAGACGAGTGTAGGTTTCAAAGCCAACCAATCACAGATTTTGTAGTTTTAAGACGCCCGACCAATCCCTTTTTGGATGGTAGAACGTCCGACCAGAGGCGTCTGAGGAAGCGATGAGCAAATGCAGAGATATTTGGCAGCGATTTCCAAAGATCAGAGGATTATCTTAGTTTGAAAGGCGACGTGTTATGAATCCTTTAGGAAACGTGAGCCCTTTAAAACCCTTCAAATGCAAACATTGAAGCGCTTGCATCACACCAGGATCTTGTAGTAGCCCAACCAACATGTTGTAATGTTTTAGGAACATACCTAAATGTTTCCATTAAGTAACAAAAAAGTTGTTTTCAGTCTTTTAGATGTGGTAGCGTTTTTGATAGATATTTGACAACGTTCTGCTAATGTTACTTCAAGATTGTTTTTGATAACTTTGAGAGAACCTTTGGAGAATGTTAGCTAATGTTTAGAAAACATTTTTTGTTAGCTGGGAGCCGAGCGCTCTCAGAACTCCTTACATGGACCTGAGGGATGTGTGTTTATAATTCTGAGGTTGAAGGTCCCGCTGGACGTTCTGTTTTTGGCCTCGATGTTCCCCATTGAATTGAAGAACACAATTTGCTAAATAAAGCTATTGGAGAACTTACAGTTAGCTCATGTTATGATGTGCACGTCATGGCCATTAACTTCAGAGCAGGACTTTAAAGCCCCGAAGGAGTGAAAAACAAGACATGAGATTAGTCATTGTGATTGTATGTGATTAATCACAGTCATCACAAGTACAAACACGTTTTAACCCTTCAGAGTTATTTAGCTTTAAGTGGCTGTGTAATCTGTTCGGCTGAAGTTTGTTTTTGTAACTTGTGGCTGTTAATTGTCCATGTTAAGCATTTATACAAACTTTTGATTTTCTGTTGAACTTTTTAGGTTGTAAGAATGTTTCCTAACGTTTTCACAAAGTGACACAAACGTTAAAAATGTTCTGTGGGTGGTTTTGAGGTTGTTGTGGTAACATTATTGCTTGGTTAGTAACTTTATAAGTTCTGTAACTTTTTGAAACGTCCCACTAACAACCTAATAATGTTTTTGTGTGATGAAGAACATCTTGAAAAGCTCTTCAAACGTTACAGCAGGAAAGATGTTGATAGCTTCATAAGAACTTGTAGAGTACGTTAGCCAACGTTCTGAGAGCGTTCCCTGTTAGCTGATTAGCTTCTTAAGACACTGGCACTATTTATTTCTGTAAGACGTTTCAGAGCGTGGCGACCTCACGATGCGTAGCATCATTTCTGCACATCTGGAAAAAGAGTTTGTTTGACATTGTGGTTTGCTAGCATCACATTGAACAACAGGATGCTAGCATCATTAGGAGCGATTTATCAGCATCCAGCTGGAGAACTGATTGCCAGATTGAAACTTTTATCAGACTCAGATTTTAATACCAGGAGTCAGAGGAAAGATCACATTCCTGCAGCGCTCCTGAAGGAATCTGGGCTTCCTTACGGCCGCACCCAGCCAGTAGCCTTTTGTCTGCCTGTTGTTTGTTTGATATTGGCAGGGAGAGAGGAGAGCAGTGATCTGTTTTAAAAACTCATTACACCCTCACTCAAGCCGTGAGAGGTGAGCTGTGTTCCTTTTGCCCACGATTGGACCCTCTCACACACACACACCTTCTCAGACACACTCACACACACCCTCTCTTACACACACACCCTCTCACACACACACACTTACTTACAGACACACAACCACTCACACACACACCCTCTCTCACACACACACCCTCTCTTACACACACACACTTATCTACAGACACACAACCTCTCACACACATACACTTACAGACACACAACCTCTCTCACACACACACACACCCACACTTACTTACAGACACACAACCTCTCACACACATACACTTACAGACACACAACCTCTCACACACACACACACACACACACCCTCTCTCACACACACACTCACACACCCACGCCCACACTTACTTACAGACACACAACCTCTCACACGCATACACTTACAGACACACAACCTCTCACACACATACACACTCACACACACACACCCTCTCTCACACACACACACTCACACACATTTACTTACACACACACCCTCTCACACACACTCCCACACACACACATTTACTTACCCTCACTCACTTCCACATTCACTTACATACACACATTCACACACCCTCCCACACACTCGCAAACACACACACTCATTCACACAATGTTGTGTGGTCTGATTGCTGCATATTTGGTTTCACACACATTTTTTCCATGATATGACAAAGAGGTCGTGTCATAGCACTGATCCCAGCTACCAGGGAATGTTCTCAGTACCACGGCTAATGTTCTCTCAAAGTTATTAAAAACGTTCTTGTTGTTAATGAATGTTTCAAAAATGAACTGAATGATTTTTCAGTAAAGATGTTTCATAGCCAAGCATCAACATTGTTAAAGATGGTTTGGTTACTTAAGTGTTAGGTAAACGTTCTTACAACCTTTAATTGTTTGTTAAGATTCAATCTGCAGGATTTGCAAACATACATAAACATTTTTTACATTTTATAATCCTCCAGTATTGAATTTATTTGCAATTATGTAATAATTTTTAAATTACTGTCCTTGACGATAGCATGGAAAAACTGTATTTAAATATCATGTTAAATAGTTTTTATATAGTATCTATTTAGCAAAGAAATGCCTTGTCATGTTGTACCAAACCACACTGGTCTGTGGACTTACTGTAAATCTGTATTAATTAGTTCTGCTCTGTTGGTTTTTCCCAAAATATAGGTATGTAATACATTGTTGTGCGTGTAAATACAGTCATTATGAGACCCCAGTACTGTAAACGTCCAACTTTCCATGTAGTTTTGCGCCGCTGTCTGTACGTTATGATAGATTGATGGATTTACGGTACGTAAGACCTCATAAATGACAGAATGAATCTCTCACAGGCGTTCCGGAGGGTGATGTTTGTGGAACGGGTGGAAAACAGGCGGGAGACCCCTGAAATAGCTTCAGCAGGGCCGTTTCACTACCGTGGTTCTCGTGAGGAGAATGAAAGTTGTGTCTGAGCTGACGGTGTGGTCGGAGAACATAATTACAGACCAAATTTAGCCTGATTTCGCTTTAGGGGAACCTCCACGGCGTCACAGTGGGTAGCTCTGTTTAACTAGTTCAGAACCCATCGGTAACCTAGTAATCACTCGAGACACACCGCAGCAGAAATGAGAACCGGCCTCACCGCACTGTTTTGGCTAAAGATCAATGTTAGCTGCTTCTGCAGAACATCAGAGTCGCTAAGTGTGAGGTTTACTCTAGTGACACGGTTTTAAGTCAGTCAGGAGGAGCCTCCCGCTGTACTCCTAGTAACCCACTGGAAAATCTCTGGAAAAGTACTAGCGCTGAGGCGGTTAGCACCGTGTTTGCTTAGCACCGCTCAAAAGCCCCCGGCGTCCATCAGGTGAGATCTTTAGAAGTGTCACCTGGTGGAAAGACCTCAGACCGTACGTTCTTGCGCATGATTGGGGGAACTTTTAGAGAACGTTTGCCAGCGTTTTGAGGACGTTTCATGTTAGCTGAGGTTGGCATTTATTGGTTAGCAGTTAAAAAGCTAGGAAAATACGTTTTGTTTGAGGAGAAAGTTGACTAGCTTTTGTTGTTTGTTTACAGAAATACCTGGTATAGTATTTAATAAAGTGCCAATTGATTTTTTAAATCCACCCTTAATTGTGATGTTATGGTTATGAAGTCTCATATAATCCATTTTAAAAGTACACGAGGCGATATAAAACACAACATAAACGTCTGATAATGTGTGTCACTATAAAAACTTTATGAAGATTCCTGAAGCGCAGTCTCACTGTATGATCAATAGCCAACAATTCTTGGCCCCGAATGAAATAAAATTCACACCTGTTGAGCAACAACAGCCGTCTGATACTCTGAGCCATCGATCGGATCGGAGTTATGCTGGAAAATGGTTGGAGGGGTCTGTCACGCTCTGGAGATGTATATACCGCCATGTGCAGCTGAGGGACTGTGTGAGATCCCAACTTGTACGGACACAGACTTGTTGAGACTTCCAAGGCTGCTCCCTTTAGCTTGTACATGGAAAAACTTATTTATCTCCTGTAAAGTGCACATCCTCTATCGAGTGTGTGGCCCCGGGCTGTGGGCCGAGCCGTGATGCGTTTACCGCACCTTCAGTCCGTAAACGTGAGGCAACGTTTGCCTTTGACAGCTTTATTGTGCTTGGAAAAGTTACAGCAGTGAGTTTCTGGCAAAGAGCATAAATGCAAAGACAACGTATTTAAAACTCGTCTGAGCCAAGATTCAATGAGCCTTCTGAAAAACAAAGGCGGTTTTTGTGTCTGCGCGAGTTATGCAATGATGAAGAGCGAATGTCTGTCTCTGGCGTGAAGCTGGTGTCATTTTAAACGTTGTTTTCTCTGCCGTAGACTTTAATTGAAAACTTTAGTTTTGATTGTGTGCCAGTGACTCTCATCAGGGCAGAAAGGACCAGATTAGAAAAACCACCTCAGTGAATCCTGTTCCCTTCAGGTATAAAATCTGTTTACATAAATGGGTGTTTCTACAAATACAGGCACTTTTATGTCCCGGGGGCAGATTTTTATTAAACTGATTTTATCTCGCTTTCAGTCAGACTGTTTGCCATGATATCCCAACTTTGATGATTTTAGATCATAGAAACGTTTCTCTAACGTTTCTGTTGTTACAAAGCATAACAATTGTGTTGTGTAACGTTAAAAAAACGTTTCACTGAAATAATGTTTTTTAGGGAACTTCTGCAGAACATCAGCCAACCTTCTGAGAACGTTTCCTGTGAGTTGGGATAGTTTGTTTATTTGTGTCAGTTTTAATGCAAATTTAATCACATGCTAATCATGAAATTGTGAATGATTTCAATTTAAAGTTGATTCTCTAAACCCTTAAATCATAAACTGTTTTTAAATATGTCTGTCATATGTATTGTCTTCCTCACGGTTTGATCTCTGTAAAGGTTTTGGCCCGTGAGTGAGGATGAGGAGAGGATGAGGATGATGATCCTCACCATTCTGACCAGTGTTTGTTGTCGGGCGGTCTGGAGATTCTCAGAGCTGAGAGATTTACCAGATGAGGTTCTGACAGGACGTCCTTTCAGACGGACGATGCGCTCGTGTCATTGTTTCAGGTTAGATCCGCTCTTTCATTCTGCGTGTTGATCGATCTAGAACGCAACACAATAACCCCGGGAATGTGACCTTTGGCTGAATTTAGGAAAAACTACCTGCTAAACATATTTAAATAATACAGGATTGGAGTCCAGGTTCTATAATTGACAATTGTTCTTTGTTACCGCCTAAAATACAGTGACAGTGGAATTGTGGGTAATATTTTTGTAGCCTGTAAATTTGTACGTTTTTTACATGTGTGTGACAGTCAGCTGTCAGGAGAATGATATACCGTGTTATTACTTTGCCTCCGCGAGAGTCAGGCCGGTCCCGCTTGCTCAGGGGCAAAACTATTGAACTTGTGAACTTGTGTGTTATTATGATGGTAAACGATTGCAACAGAATAGACCAATCGGACCTCCTAAACCCTTCAGCACAAATCATACACGTCGTAAGTTACACTGCTGCTATGTTTGAGGCAGTTTGGGAGCGTTTATGGCAACCTAGATTCGAAAGCACAAAACCCCGCCCTCTTGCAAAGTCACGCCTCCTTCAACACGGCATGCAGCGATATGCAAATACGTAGTTTGACAGTCAAGTAGGACCAAGTGCGGTCATTGGATGAATGTTTTATAGGCCTGTGGCTTCCACAAAAGATGTCACATTAAATATATTTGGAAAAACGTTGTGGAACACCAATGAAGCACTTTTGTTTTACTGACATAAAAGCTGAGACAAGTCAAGCTAATATTTAATACGCAAACACATCAAGACATAAAGGTCGTGGCTCCAAAATGATCCAAATATTTTAGGGCCGCACTCAAAACACACCCGCACTCTCACAAACACACGGGACAGGTCTTGGCATCGCCGGCGTGTTGTCAGAACTGAACTGTGTGTTTATCCGCAGGGATTACGGCCGGTATTGTGAACATCCACGTGGGCCAGATAATCTTTTCACTTTCTGCTGTTGTGTTTTTCAGCCAGACACTCCCATTTTCCCTCCCAACCGCTGCAGCACAATGAATTCGTTGTTTGTGTGTCCGTCAGTTTCGGTGAATCTTCTGGTTGTTGAGATTTAAGGTTCGGTATGAATTCTGCAGGCTGTATATATAC
This sequence comes from Yasuhikotakia modesta, assembly GCA_036877545.1. Lineage (NCBI taxonomy): Eukaryota > Metazoa > Chordata > Actinopteri > Cypriniformes > Botiidae > Yasuhikotakia > Yasuhikotakia modesta. The sequence continues at coordinate 1,722 of JBAJNP010006253.1, read as the reverse complement.
AGACATCAAACGATTTGGCTGTATAAAAACTCCATTGAAGTCAGATGTGAGTTCTAGAGACAGAGGTTAGCGCAGGCAAATGATCTACTAACAGTCGAGGCTTCACTGCCCTCAAACAAATATTGCCTTTGTGCAGCTAATCTTTCATGAATAGCATCAATAGACTATGAAAGATAAGAGATGTAGCCAAACACACTGTTGATGAAAAAGGTTAAAAAATACTGTCTGTTCTGTATTGACACGCCGCACTACAGTTTTATGTTGTGATAACGTTTCTGTAATGTTTACGTTGGGTCATAAAAACATGTCTGAACGTTTAAGGAACATCCAGTTTTGTTAAGGTTATTTCACGGTTAAAGGAACGTTATTCCAACTTACAAACGTTCCTCTGACTACCTGAGAATAACTTTTCTGATGTATGTGATAGAAAAAAACTTTTATAAGTTCTACAAACTTCAATGCAAGAATGTTTCTGATGACTTTGAGAGAGTAGTAAGAGAACATAAGATAACATTGTGGGAACGTTTCCTCTGAGCTGTCTGTATGCTTTATTAAAGTTTAATATTGATAAAGTTATGAATGAACCAACAGAGGAAATATTTCAGCAGGGCAAACACTACAGCAAACATCATAGCATCCCCGTCATTCTCTTCAGTGTTAAGAGGACAGACTGAGTTTTATTATCGTCCTATAAAAGCCACATTTGTGCTGCAGGAGTTCGTGCGCGCGGGGCGTGTTCTCGTGCGCCGTGAGCGCGCAGCTCGCGTCCAGCAGGCGCAACGGAGAGAAGCGCGCGGTCGCTCCAAAACACAAATGGGGCTTGAGAAAGAAAAATCGGAGACCAGCATCATCATGGATGAAGATGAATTTAACAGGTCGATTGAACCAATACTGGGGAGAAAAGCGCATGTTTATTCCCCGGTTCCGGACAGAGACCCTAAAGACATTAACGCGCACCTGAAGGTACGTGAAACAACCAATAACACAACATTACCATCTAATACGACGATATTTAAGCAGCATTTATTGCAGCAACTCGTTTGTGTTGAAATAAACACTGATGGTGTTTGTGTGACTTTGACGCGCACTTATTTCTTATGCGCGCTCTGTGCGTGTTTGGTTCGCCAATGGCACCGCGCGTGCACAACAAACACGGCTTGCCATGCGTGCCTGTGATATAACATGCGGTGTAGTGCGTGTGTCAATGTCACGTTGTGAATGATGTGCGTTTGGGTCGCAGGTGGACTTTGAGGACGTCATAGCCGAACCCATCTCCACGCACAGCTTCGACAGGGTCTGGATCTGCAGTCACGCCGTGTTTGAACTGGTGAAATATGGCTGCTACCGGTTCCTCACCACGTTCCTGGCTCTTCCCATGGCCTTTGTTTTAGGGGTCGTGTTTGCGACCCTCAGCTGCATTCATATTTGGTATGAAAAGGCTTCTTGTTTGGTGAGGGCTGTTGGCACGGCCTCATTTTTCCACAGTCCGGTTGCAGGATTTATTTGTGTTGGCCACTTCCCACCAGGATAATGACATTTAAAAACACTGCCAATGACAGGAATGCCACAGAGAAAATGGTTTTGTTTTGCAGACACTATTATTTGTTATTTATTTGCAGTGGATCGGTCTGAAATCACATAAGAGGCACAGCTCACAGTTTTAGGCTATAGGAAGGTTTCTTTAATGTTTCCAATTATTATGTATTAGAAGCATTTAAAATG
>JBAJNP010006252.1:12832-26128 GCA_036877545.1 Yasuhikotakia modesta | reverse complement strand
ATCAGACATCCTTACACATGTGAACACACACTGAGATCAGACATCTATACACATGAACACATAATAAAATCAGACGTGTGGTATACACATGAATGCACAAACTGAAATCAGATACCATTGAATACACGTGAACACACAGACACACACACTGATGTTAAATATCTGCTGAACACAGACACACACACACACACACAACCCTTACCTAAATACTATCTAACTCAAGCCTGTTAACAAATGATTCTTGTTATGGGTGCTAATTATAAGGCATATTAACCACTTAACAAGCATAACAAGATTAATTATCTATGTTGCCGGTAGAGGGGTTTATAAACCTCCTTCTGCCCTTCAAAGTGTCGTGAAGAGCGACACACAGACCAGCCCAAAACTCTGTTTCTTACTCCTCTGCTACAACAGCAAATCAAAAGGTAAGTGCTGAAAATGAACAGAGAAACAGCTAACCATCAAACGCACACACACACCGGACATTTTAAATATTCCAACAACGTTCTTACAACCTAAAATTGTTAGCTGGGATCTGTCCCTCTCTGGTCTGGCATCACAGCACACAGTCCCTGTGTCCTGTAGGGATCTGTGAATCTCTCTCTCCTTTTATCTCTCCACCCTGAATCAAAGATTTTGTTCAATCATGAGTCCAGCTTGCTTAAATTTTGGCCTGGACTCACACACATCACATTCATACACACATAAATGCTCACACACACACAAATGCTCACACACAAACGCTCACACACACACATGCTCACACACACACACACTCACACAGTGTAATGTGGCTCCCTCAGGGTAAAGGCTCCTCTTTAATATCTAAAGACACTTAATGGAGTTGTGTTATCAGTTTTGGCTCTGATGTTTCTCCTGAAATTCCTTCAGAGCCACAAAAACAGAATAAATGAGACGAGCGCAGATACAAAGTGAGAGTATCAGACTTTAACATGAATGTGGATAGTCAGATCGTTGGGTCTTGAATAAATGCAGCGAAAGACATCAGAGATTTCTGAAACTGAAGATTTCTTCTGAGACACATGAGAGATGATCCAGGTCTCCACTGGTGAGAAGCTCTTGGGCAAAGATCTCAGTTAAGCTCCTCATATGGGATGGAAAGCTACATATTGTCAAAGTGTATTTCTCAGCTAACAATGTGTTCATTAAGTAACATTCTGAGAACATTCTTTGGTAGCTGGGACATGTGTGTGTGTATGTGGTTGTTTGTGTGTGTATGTAGTTTTTTGTGTGTGTGTATGTGGTTGTTTGTGTGTGTATGTAGTTTTTGTGTGTGTATGTGGTTGTTTGTGTGTGTATGTAGTTTTTTGTGTGTGTGTATGTGGTTGTTTGTGTGTGTATGTAGTTTTTGTGTGTGTATGTGGTTGTTTTGTGTGTTTGTGGTTGTTTGTGTGTGTTTGTGTGTGTATGTGGTTGTTTGTGTGTGTGTACATGGTTGTTTGTGTGTTTGTGTGTGTGTGTGTGTGTGTGTGCTCCTTTAATGTAAGTATTGATTTGCATCCGATTCCAAATCCTTTTAAGATGCTCGTTAAACTTCTTTAACTCGAGCCGTTGACAAGCACGACATAGTTCTGCTATTTAAGAGCCAATTCTTTTTACCCAATAAAATCATGAACCGCTGCAGTAAATTCACTGGCACGCAGGACGACCAACTATTACAGGAAACGTCCAACAACGCCTGAGAGAAAGCAGAGCAGAAATAAACTGTGATTATGACACTACGAATCTTTCTGACCTTTTACGACAGTTGCTTGTCAGATGTGATACGAGCCGTGTGAGATCTTGTGTAAATTTCACGCAGGCGATGCCATTTTAATGATCTTATCATTAAATGTGAGACTGTATGATAAAACCATATACATCACACTGTATACACAACCCAAAACAATGTGTTAATGTGTCCGATGCGTTTGCCCGTGAAAAAAAAGTTGGAAAATCTAAAGTTTAAAATGAAAGAGCAAAAGATGAAATGATGAAATGAAGTGATTTTGAACACTTATTAACAACATATTTATGTAGCACATCGTTCAGTCCGGCTTACATTGGCATTTAGCCATCTGTCATATCATATCTTACAGACACGCTAACCCAAAACATTCTGCCTGAAAGCGACAGTCCATACAATTCACAAAAATCTACATTTTCATAACTGAAAGAACCAATTCTGTTTTTTACTTTAATAGTTTCTCCCGTGGAAATGCAGTAACTTTTAGAAGAATCTGTTATTTCATATGTTGACTGTTTTATTTTGGGTTGTTTACCGGCTCGTAGCGTGAATCTCTGGGCCTTTGGAGTCTGGAGCTAAGCTGAACGATGCGCTAAAAGATCATATTCAGGGAAGATGTCGGAATGCTGCAGGGATCGATACTGCATCACTCCGAGTTTCTGTGTGTATAAAGAGATATTGATTATAAAAACATTCTGTATATTGAGATTAATTGAATCAACAGCGAGCCAAAGTCAAGCCCACTCAGCTCTGCAGAACTGTCAGGACCGGATGAATGACAAATATCAGAGCTACGGATAAACGTAGCAGAATTAACAGATAAACAGACGCAACTCCAAAGTTACAGGATTAATTCTGTTCCGTTCTTGTTAAGTTTTGTTCTCTTGTTCCAAACTCTCTTTCTTTCCTCCACTAAAGCACAAAGGGATGATTTTGTACGGGCCGTTCCCCTCAGGGACGAGGTTTGACAACAGATACACAATAAACAGATTAAACGACTCGTTCAGGGACCAGGGATCTAAAATAAAAGTTCCCCATCACTGACCCATCAAATTCCAAACCTGTTTGACTTTTGTGCTTCTGAGGAAAATCAGTTTTGTCCATACAGAAAAATCCCTCCGTTTTATAAATTGGCTCAACTGATGAACAGGTTCAATAGTCTGAAAAGATAAAACTTTTTCAAATAAAAACATTAAAGTTTAATGAACTGGAGAAAGTTACTTTTAATAATTCTCATAATAAATAATAAAACTTATAATTTCAGTCAGCTTTCATCATCTGTAATTAAGTCTGTCACAACAGATTTTCACTACAGTTTTCATGGCCAAAATAAATAAAAGTACTGTTTATATTTATTAATGTAGTGTTGTCTGTTTTTTGGAAATAAAATTACTTTTAAAATACGAGTGTAGGAGGAAGAATAATGTTTCTTTGAAAAGTTCCGGAACGTTTAAAATATCCAGCTATAAAGCTATAAAGTTTTTAGCTATAAAGTTACTGCTTTGTTACCAGAAAGACATTTCTTTATATATTGATATAATAATTAAAATGGTTCTCTCCAAGAACTACTTCTAAAAACGTTAAAAGCATGTTAGGGAACGTTCTGAGAATGTTCCCTGTTAGCTGGGACCCTCCCTTTAATATTTGCATTGCAGTGTGTTTGTGTGCAGCCGTGGGAACACAGAAGGTCGGATGGCAGTATTGAAGTTCTCAGCATTTTGGTCAGAAGCTCTTACAGATAATAGACTTCAGTGGAGACACTTTAACAAAGCGAGAGCGGCTGCTTCACCCCAGAAACACAAAGGAAGGCTTTTATCCAACGGTTTGGCGGAAAAAGAAATTGCATATGGATCGTTGAAGCGTGTGTAAAAGGCTTAAATCAGTTTTAAATGTGATTTAGTATTAGACAGTGATCTGAACACAGCCTTCACTTCCTCTATCTTTGCAGAACAGTCTGAAATCACACACACATGCACACACACACACACGTACACACACAAACACATGTACACACACACATGCACACACACATACACACACGCGCACACACAAACACATGTACACACACACATGCACACACACACGTACACACACAAACACATGTACAACCACACGCGCACACACAAACACATGTACACATGCACACACACATGTACACACACGCGCACACACACGCACACACACACACATGTACACACACACACATGTACACACACACACACACACACACACACACACACACACACACACACACAACATTCCTGTTCAGGATTCTTTATAAATTCTGTCCTCAGGGATTTACAAGTAAGTGCAGCTTTTAACTGCAACAGTTGAGTGAGTTGCTGTGAGTCAGTGAGAGAGAGAGAGAGAGAGAGAGAGAGAGAGAGAGAACACAATGAAGCTTGAAGGATAAGGAAACGTACATGCCTGTTAGCCACGCCCCCATCCGTCCGTCAGGCTGACTGACAGCTTTAAAGAGACAGTGGCAGTGATGGATGGGCGGGACTAATAGCCGCTCCGCCTGATTTAGCAAAGAGGGAAGACATCTTCTATTCCTCCCTCGGAAAAATGCCACTATTTTTCTCTTTCCGCCTCCAATAACCACCCTCAGCTATCTCACCTGTCACTGTTCCTCCTGTGTGAAACTGAGGTTTCTAAAGAAGAACCGCAAAAATACGTTTTGGCATATCTGACTCAAATCCGCTTACCCAGCTAACAGGAACGTTCTCAGAACATTGGCTAATATTCTAAAAGTTCTCTTAAAGTCGCTATAACTTTAGCAAAACGTTTATAATGTTATATAAGTCATATAAGAAACATTGTAAAAACATTACAGAATTTAATTTTGGAAGAATAAAAGTTTGTCTTTAATGTCTTGTAATTTAACAGTAACATTAATACAATCTATAAAAAAAGATGCTTTGAACTTTCTAGTACTTTCCAAATAGTAATTTTTATAATTTTTATTATAATTTTTATTACTTGAAAACGTTATGAAAACATTCCTACAACCTACAATTGTTAGCTGGGTAGCTGTTTGCAGGACCGTCCATTAGGGGACAGTTCATGGCCCAAACAGGCCCAAAACAGATGGAACAGATAGAGTATCTCTCCCACAGAACACCGGAGGCAAAATTTCAAAATGATTTCTTTAATAATCTCGTTCCACAACAGCAGCTACTCTCATTTGTTTTGTAAGAAAGTCTCTTGATCTGTGATGCTTAAGTCATTGCCATGGCAACTGCTATTAACACATGGGATATTGATGGCACCGTCTAAAACAAACATCAGATATAATCGCTTTCAAAATGACAGTGGAAACAATCAGTCCTGCGAACGCATTAAAGAATCTAAAAGTGTGTGTGTTCGTTTTCTCACCTCTTGGGTTACTAAGAGCCGCTTCAGTAGCTTTGCCCCCATCGCCGCACTGGTTCGGGTGGAAGGGTGTGCACTGCTCCCCGCTGCCGGCCACTAGCTCCACGTTCCTGCTGAGATCTTTGGGTTCAGTCAGAGACTTCAGCCGGTACAGCTTCCCGCTGCTGGTGTCCGACAGGTAGAGCGACTCACGCACGGGATCCATGGACAAGTAGTACTTATGAGCAGGACTGGAGCTGCGAGGAAGAAGGTTCATGACAAAGCTTGGCAACACGCATATTGGCGACATCCTTGTGAGAAAACCTCTTTATAGTCTAAATCCATCCCAAAAATCCATCCACACACCCACCGCACACACACACCGGCTGGAGTAAAAGCCTCCAGGTTTCAGCGCTCCCCACATCTCAATCATCCTGAACCCAAGCCCTGCTCAAACCCTCCAGCGTCTCAGACCCCCGACAGGCCATAATCTTCTTCCCTGCTTTCTGCCATCCTGTCCTGCCTCTAGAGCAAATCTACCTGCTGCCGCTTTCAATTTTCCTCAGGCAGAACAAAACTAGAGACAGAAACTCCTTCTGGAAAGCGAGACGCTGTCCCTGGAAAAATGGAGGAGTGTTTTTTGTCTTCTGACAGCAGAAAAATGCTCCATTTGTTTACAAAAAGGCAGGTGTTGCGTTCGCTCGGAGCGTGACGCTTCTTCTGATTGCCTGTGGCTTTGAGTCGTGGTGTCTGATGATCGCGCGTCATTCGAATGCTCTGACATTTAGCAGTGAGTTGATTCCCTAAATGCTTAAGATTGTTATGAGGGCTACGGGTAGTTAGACGAAGATGATGTAACTTATCTTGCTCTGTGAGAGAGCGCTGTTACCAAAGCCACGGGTACAAAACTTATACCTACAATTCATGTATAAGAAGTTTATGTGGGTAATGCAGGTTGGAACTACGACCCTGTTCCCTCTCTTCACACTTATTTCCTGTCTGATCCTCACTATATATCCAATAAGTGGCAAAAGACCCTAAACTGTCTGTGTTTACAGACGGATTGATGAAATGGAAAATGTTAATACCACAAGTTTTTCCAAGCCTTTACGAGGTTTAATCAGGCCTCAGTTTGATCAGAAAGACTATCTCTAGAAGTCAGCTGAAGGTAGGATTTCCCCCTTGCTGTGGGAAGTAATTCTGTGTGCAAACACACACACACACACACACACACACACACACACACACTCCCTCCCTCACAGACACACACACACACACTCYCTCCCTCACAGACACACASACACTACCTCACACAGACACACACACACACTCCCTCACACAGACACACACACTCCCTCACAGACACACACTACCTCACACAGACACACACACACACTCCCTCACACAGACACACACATAGATAAAGGATTACAGTGTGCTTGTCTGTGTTAGTCTGTGGGGCAGGGGGCTACGCCGCGCTCTAACTTCCTCTCTGCGGGGGGCGCGGTTTTAAATTCACATGAAACGAGGAAGATCTAGCCGATAAGCTGGAGACGACGGAGTGACGCTGGCGGCGGTTTGTTGAGAAAAGCTGTAAATGTTCAATCCATCGACCAGAAAACACCTCAGATGGATTCCTGACCACACACACGCAACAGAAGCTAACCTGTGACACGCAAACACACCCGCCGGCGCTCAAATACAACCTCGCATGCACAAACGCAAACATACACACATGGAGCGGAGACAACATGCATCGCTTTTCACTAAATAACAAAACATGACCGGTGTTAGCAGGAAAGAAAAGATGAGTGTCACAGCAACACAAAGGTAGAAAAACACAGACCCTTTCATTAAAGTTTCAAAGAAAAACAAACAAGCAAACAATGAAATTATGGACGGGAAAATTGCAAAACATCAGAGGAATAAAACTGCTAAATTGTTGGACTAAAGGAAAAATCATTCAGCTCAGAAATGACTTTAATTACAAAATTCTCATATTTATGACTAAATTAACTGACTGTGTAAACAAAGGTAAATGTAGGTAAACAGCCACAGTCTTCACAAAATACCTGAATTTACCCTGTTATCATAATTAACGTTGCTGTTGTGTGAAATATTTGTGTTTGGAGAATTCCTGTGATGTAACCTTTATGAGCAATGTTGCAACACGCTGAATATATCATCTATTTTTGGTCATGGAAAAGTGCTTTAAAGCAGATCTGATTCAGAGATGCTGGTTTCACAGAGTTACTATAGGGACTGTTGCTGTCTGTAAGTGTGTTTTGTTGTATTTCAGACACTTGAGACCCGAGTGAATCAAAGCTCTGCTAACTTCAAGGCTAATTCATGAATGAATGGCCATTCAAATTAAAACAATGAATTCAAGCACCAACACTGAACTGAGAACTGAAAGACATGACAGAAATACCAGCTCAGAAAATGAACATACCTGTGTCTAATGTCACGATTCCTGTGAAAAACAAGAACATGGAAACAGAGGTTAACACTAATAACAATAATTATTATAAAAGTTACAATAGCAGTTTAATTAATTTATTTTATTCACAGATTTCATTAATAAATCTGTGACAGTACTAGATTTAAACAAACTTGAAAAAAACAACAAATATATAGTCAATTCCATACCATTATATATATGAAATAGTAAGTAATTTCACTTACAGCTTGTTTAAATATTTTATGAAGATAAAATAATTTACCAGCAGGTACTAAAGTCACACAAGGAAGTTTTCTTCACTCTTTATCAGAACAACCTTGAACCCAAACAGTTTTTGTCTTTGCCAGAAGGCTTTAGCATCTTTATTGATTTTTAAATGATGCATCATTAATGCCGGAGTAAAAAACAAAATATACATACTGGCTAAAATAATCATTGATTTAAAAACCTGATCCTGTCTAGTTCCGCTTCTGCACAGAACTTATATGTCTTCCTATACATCTATATAGTTCCTGACTCACTGTGTGTGTGTGTGTGTGCATATGTCTCCAGCAGACCTGAGCTCTAGGATGCTGATGGTGAATCCGTTGGGCAGAATCCTGCGGATGTGGTTAAAATCACCAACATACACGCTGCCATCAGAACCGCAGGCCAGAGCGATGGGTGCGAACAGCTTCTGCTCTGCGGCCGGGCCGTTGCAGTTCGGACACGGGATCGGCCGGACCGCCCCCGTCCCCATCACCGTGGAGATGACAAGAGGCTGCTGAGAGATAAAGATGTTCTCTCCATTACCTTTATGAAGGATACCTGCAGGAGAAACAGACACAGAGTGTTAGATTGAAGCTTTTATTTATGGATAATGAAATGTGGCTGTGCTAAGAGACCTTGTAGAAACATAAACCGAGCAAAGAAATGACACAAACTGGCATGTAGTGAGCCCACGGGAGCAACAATGATTCACGCTGATGTTAGATTTAAAGAGATGCGTTTTTAGCCCGTTGTTACCATTTTGAAGGTCATGGATTGTGCGTCTATTTTTTTAAAACTCAGTTTCAGTAAGAAATTCAATAAATAAAAGGTCGTCCCACAATAATGGTGATGTTATGAAGCTCTGGAGATAGATCGCTCTGATCTTTGGCCAAAATAAACTTGTGTTCCACAGGGAAGTTCACGCAGGTTTACAAGTTGACAAATGTTAAGTTACTCAGGTCAAGACCTACAACAAAGTTCACAGGTGTGTGTGTGTCTGTGTGATTCCTCACCGCTCTCGAGGTTGAGGATGTGGTGTTGATTGAGGGTCCATCCACCCAGGTTGGAGGGCATCATCTCAAAGCCCTGCAGCTGAGCAGCTCTCTTCTCCCAAAGCACAACATCAGGACAGGATTCGTACTCGTATCCAACAGACACTGTTACACACACACACACACACACACACACACACACACACACACACACACACACACACAGATAAACCACCAGCATCTTCAGAAGAGACAAATTTAAACCCCTCCCACAAACACACACAGATAATTAATGGAAAAAACATTTCAAGTCAAACAACTTCAGGCCCATTATAAAAAACAGCATAAATTACACAGTATGGCCAGTAATTACTGTCATTAGGAGAGCAAACCCTTGCAGATTATCCAAAATCAATTTGCATAATACGACAATTGAGCTACTTCATAAAATGTTTTGATATTAGTCATAATTTACATCAAGTGAAAAATATTCACCCTCAAAAGATTTTAGCTCATAAAAATCACATCTTCAGATTACAAGTGACTCAATAATCACACATAATACAGAGATCCCACAACCTCTTTATCATTTATGACCTTTGCTTGTGTTTGTGATTACAGTAGAATGATTTTACAGTCAGTTTATCTCAGGTATGAATCTGCACTGAGACAACAAGTTTATACTTATAGTGTATTGTACATGTCTCAGTGTGAGATCTGACTGTGTCTCAGCGTGAGATCTGAACGTGTCTCTGTGAGATCTGAACGTTTCTCACTGAGAGATCTAAACGAGTCTCAACGTGAGATCTGAACGTGTCTCAGCAGGAGATCTGAATGTGTCTCAGCATGAGATCTGAACGTGTCTCAACATCAGATCTGAATGTGTCTCAGCATGAGATCTGAACGTGTCTCTGTGAAATCTGAACGAGTCTCAACGTGAGATCTGAACATGTCTCAGCAGGAGATCTGAACGTGTCTCAGCAGGAGATCTGAACGTGTCTCAGCATGAGATCTGAATGTGTCTCAGCATGAGATCTGAACGTGTCTCAACATCAGATCTGAACGTGTCTCACTGAGAGATCTGAATGTTTCTCAATAAATAGACTGATGTTCTCACGCTGGCTCACTGGTTTAATCTACACAAACACAAAATGCAACTTATAGGTGATCATTTCCAGGCCGTTTCACGTCTGTGAGGACTTGTAAACAACTTCCTGTGTGGTTTCAGGAGCTGAACTCGTGATCAGAAGGAAGCGACTGTTAGTTACTGTATATGCTGCTAAATCATCTGCTGTTTCCATGGTGTTTGGTGAACTTCATTAGACAGGTGCTTTAAAATAGCAACGCTTGAGCTGTCGCCAACATAAACACGGCAATGAATATTAATTATTATCTGATAATTATATTTGCCTGTTCACAGGGCAGAGATTTGGAGTCATAACAATATTTTGATGTAGCATCATTTCACCGTTCAATTACATACCTTTCAAAATGTCTCAACTGCTAAACAAATGCGCTGAAATATTAATATTATTGAACATTGTTATTCAAGAATATTAAAAAGTGGTTCAACACTGTCTATTTGTGATAAACATAAATGAGCTGTCATATTTCACACATTTGCTTACTGTGAACGTCAAACGTTTTCGCTTAATTCTTTTTAATTGCTACTTGAGTGTGTTTCTTTCATAATGTCCATTTTTCAGCATTATTTAGGAGGTGCGTGCGGCTCTGTAAACGTCTCATTAAACTGAACACCACAAGCTGAACACAAGATGAAGGATTCAGCCTCTCTGCAGAGTCTGATCGCTGTCAATGTGATGGATCTTAAAATAATAGCGAGAGAGCAAAAGAGAAAGGTAGAGAGAGACAGAAACAGATAGAAAGAGAGAGGTAGAGAGAGAGAGAAAGAGAAGGAGAGACGAAAGGAATAAGCTTCTACTCCAATACAGAAAAAGATAACTAATGAAATTAAACCTCAGTGTGTGTGTGTGTGTGTGTGTTGTATATTAACACACTGCAGATTGGCTTTCATGACCGCCCATGTGAGGGTTATGTTATAATTGTGTAAAGGTTGGGCTGTCAACCTTTGAAACGTTTGAAAAATGTTTAGCTGACAATTAATTGCCAAATATATAATTGTGATTAAAGATCTAAATGTGTGTTTAATATTAAAATACAAACGTTTCAAACATCATTGCATATTTTAAATGCAATATTTTCATCCACACTTGTTTCATTCACACTTATCCGAACATTTACCTAAACTATTACTATATTTCTGTCCCAGACATCTGAATTCTGTACCATTTAAAGGTTAGGGACATGTATCAACAATATCTGCCATGTGCATGTCAACGTGAGATTGGAGCACATTTTACGTTAAAGTCTGGTTTATATTTTCACATTAGAAGTGTCACAGAAACCACCGCAGTACTCACACACACTCTCACTCTTTCACACACACATACACACACACTCTCACACACACATATACACACACTCTCACACACACCAGAGGCGTTTAGACTTCACACAATCTTCACGCTTCTGAGTTCATTTGGAGCGCTCGCATAACCCAGTGCTGAACCGGAAAAAGAGACATAAAAATGCGCATTTCTATACTTGCTTAAAATTCCTTTACTTAACTGGCAATATGCGACTGAAATTTCGAGTGTAAAAAGAGCTACAGTTAGCGCATTAATCAGGAGGTTTATTTTACTCTCTCTCTCTCACACACACTCTCTCACACACTCACCCTGCGCCTGCACCAGCCCTGTGACCTGCTGTCCATAGATGTCAGTTTTGTTCCAGGAGAAAACATATATAAGGTTTGGGGCTGCAGGAAAAGATTTGAGGAGCTGTCGGCCCTGGACAGCCACGGACAGATGGACTTTGTCCAGGCCTGGCGGGAGGGTGGTGTGGGTCAGAACCACCCTCAGGAGAGAGCGATAGCCTGGAGCTCTGGAGGAGAGGTAGCTTAACTTCAGAATGGTACCGGGGATAACAACTTCCTCCTGGACCGCCTACAGAGAGAGAGAGAGAGACAGAGAGAGAGAGAGGGAGAAAGAGAGAGAGACAGAGAGAGAAAGAGAGAGAGAGAGAGAGAGAGAGAGAGAGAGAGAGAGAGAGAGACTTAGAAAAAGAGTCAAAGACTACAAGGATGAATCAGGAAGTGTGACAGTGTGGGAGCAGATTGTTGGAGAAATTAATTAATTGTATTTTTGTTTATACTGCTGCACTTTCCATACAGAACAAAAACTGAGCCAATGACTTTAATGTGCCAAACTAACAACTTATAAACATTTATAGGCTCTACATGGGCAAAAGCTATTTAAGTGTTTTGTGTGCCATACATGAAACATAGTAAACACAAACATTGGGCGAAATAAAATCTATGAAAATCCTATTTTATATTCACTCATTCACTGGACGCACGGAGGAACATTTTCACTGAGCTGATTGCAATGGATTCTGGGATTGCGTTCGAACAAGCGCAGCTGGGTCTCATAACGCAGCACGATTTTGTTGTCTACACTTCGTTGGAAGCGTGTCTAAAAATGTCCGGAAAGTTCCAACTTAGCTGAGCCGCTTGCTTGAAACAGTTCTAGAAAAACACACGTTGCCTGGTTCCTCTTTATAAATCGAGAACGCTTCCTGTGTTTGCTGAGAGTGGGTGTGTCTCGTACCTGTAACTCAGGTATGACACTCCCTCGTTCTTCACAGTCACCGGCGAATCGCGGCAGGGGGGCGGAGAGAACGATGGCGTGTGGACTGATGAGGTTTTTCAGGTCACAGGCAGGTTGTTTGGATTCAGTTCTTTCCATAAACACACGGTCCAGAACCACAAACTGGTTCCAGGGGAGCCAGACAGATCGAGTGTGAGACAGAAATGGGGCTCGCTGGAACAACAGAGTAACAGAGACTCCGCCCACTGCCAGAAGATCAAAGCTAGAACATACGGAAATACGTATACAGAACGTATATCAATGACGTACATATCAGGCTGTTTGTTTTCATTATATACATCATATATATCACAGTTCATCTCAGGAACATATGGGACACATATACAGGACAGTATATGATATGTTCTGTACAGGACCGTGTGTGTGTGTGTGTTACCTGCCGTCCTGTCTGCTGAGTGTGTGTCCATACTCTGGGTTCTGCTGGAACGTGACGTTCACACCAACGAGAGGAGTTCCATCAGAGGCCAAAACCTGACCTCGAATTACACACACCCGACTGCAGACACAGAGAGAGAGACCATGAGAGACAGTATGAGAGAGAGAGACTGAGGCCATGAGAGAGAGAAAGAGAGAGAGAAAGTAAGAGACAGGGACCATTAAACAGAGAACGAGAGAAAGATCATCAGAGAGAGAGAGTGAAAGAGAGAGAGAGAGAAACAGAGAGGCAAGGACAGGGAGTGTGAGAGAGGGAGAGAGAGAGAGAGAGAGAGAAAGAAAGAGAGAAAGAGAGAGGCAAGGACAGAG
>JBAJNP010006251.1:0-26128 GCA_036877545.1 Yasuhikotakia modesta | reverse complement strand
GAGTTTAATGACAATATTGAGGCTATACCGAAGAATTTTTATATCGTTACCGACAATTGCATACCGTTGATAAATATTGATACCGTTTTATCGCCCAGCCCTATAGAAAACTTAACTGTATTTTCATGATCCAATTACACTAAAGGACAAGTGGTATCTTCTCAATTCTGTAATCTTTGTACAGTTAAAATAATGAACACCAGAAATGTTCCATTTTTGTCAAACTGTTCCTTTATGTGAGATTGTACTGGTCCTCTTGTGACGTTTCTGTCTTTTACTCTTGTGGACTGTGGTGATGATTTGCATTGTCTTAACATCTGTTGGTTAATCTTTGAGGGCAGTGAAGTGACAGCCCTTTAAGGAGCACATTTGGATGGGAGGTGATGCTTGTGTCTCCAGACTCCTGGACTGCAGTAACGGAGGAGTGAAGGATTAGTGCTTTGATTCTCTGCAGCCCATAAGCAAGAGCTTTCAACCCACCCCTGCATCATTGCTCAGAGTTTGTGTAACAGGCAGTTGTCCATTCTAATGGCATCAATGAGGCCAATCAACACTATTGTGAACATGAGTGAATTGTTTTTGGAATCAACCATTTATTTTTCCTTGTTGGATAAATCTTGAAATTAAACGTAGAATAAGGCTTACAGATTTACATTGACGAATAACAATTGTGAACAAGTCTTGTTTAACAAATAGGGTTAAACAATCTGACAGATGTACACAGGCAGGTAAAAATAACATTACTTCAAGATGTAATAAACGATGAGGCTTAGCATTAAAAGTGCAGTAGACCAGTGCTGTGAATGTTGAAATGGAGACTATTTAAGGGTTTAAGCCATTGACTTAATCAGCAGCATATAATGTAAGAGAACATATGACTTTTTATATCAGCTTGGCTTCAGGCATGGATGAAGACATATCTGCACAGATTCTTCAAATGAATGATTGCTTCTGATTAAAGTCAAAATGGATGCCATTCAACCGTTCCACAGTCAAGTGCTTGAGATTGACCCTGAAGATCACACACTTAGCTGTTGTCCTTTAACGGACAGGTTTTGACATTTACAGAGTGGGAATGAAATTTCAAAAGCACATTTGTTCACCTATGATGTTGGCTCTTGCCAAGTTATTCACTGGCAAGTATTTGACTTGTGCATGTTTGTCTAAATTTAGAGGTTCCCTTTGTTTATTTTCTGTGTTGGCAAAAAATTGCTTCTGTTTTGCATTTTTCTAATTAAATATGCTTTTTGTCCCCCCTACAAGTAATATTTTCAGCAAAACAATTTGAGTGTGAAGTTTAATTGAAAAATTAACATTTCAGAAATGGTTTCAGTATTTGATTTGATCCGTTTGATTTAATGCCAGCAGGCACTAAAGCCACATGGACTCCACCTGATGATCAATGATGTCTCTGCGTGATCTGACAATATTCTAAAGAGCTTCTTGCTTTAATGAAAACAGGAATGTCTGACCTTTTGTACAAAGCAGTTAGCATGGTCCATGGCACACATCTGCTTATTTTATAAATTCTAACTTTTTACCATTCAGTGAAAATTCACCTTTTTGAGATATAATTTGGTCACTTAGGAGATTTAAGTCTTTTTATTTTTATTTTTAAGACATTTAGGTTTTTTTTTGTACAAATTGATTGTTTTGGACAATGTCCAATGGCACAAAAATATAATTTAAATCTACAGCTGCATTTTCAAATTAACAGAAGTTATCGATGAGACAGAAGCACAAACTGTTGCTTTAGGTATTTGTTGTTTAGCAAGTGCTCTTTATCCTTATTAGCATCCACACAACAAAACCAATGCCTGTGTTAGTTAGCTACAATATAGAGTATGTTTATAGAACCTCCTCCTTTTTTATCAACTCCCCCAAAACACCCTGCATGCATTCCAGGAGTGTGTTGTGATGTCTGTGGTGCGGGGACTGAGGGAGCAGACTGCCTCTGACTCACACAAAACAGCCATTAACATCCAGTAGTGTCTGGCCAATCAGAAAGCTGTTTTTCAGCCTCTCACCTGGTGTCTCGGTTCACCAGTCATGTCAGATTGGCAGGTAGCCACATCTCTCTTTCTCCGCTTATATCTGTGCTGCTCTAATTTTATCAGCCTCTTCCCAGTGGCATTTATTAGTCACAACCAGTTTTTAATAAAAAAGATGTATATGAAACAATATCTGCTTGACTGTGATTGTGCTGATGCTTGTTTAAAGTTCCTTGAAACATTGTTCAGGCATGTCAAAATATTATCAAAGGTGCTTGAACCAAGCTGCTGACCAGAAGAATGTTTTGTTTTTCTGCTGAATGAGGGTTGCCAGATCTCCTACCGAGATTCTGATGATTTAGATCAAAGTGTGACCCGGCACACTATGTGCCCATTCACAATAGATGGGAGAGGCAGGAGAAGAGGGAGTCCTGTTGTGTTGTAGTGTTTTGGATGTATTAAAATCAATGGAGAGGTGCAGTTTTGAAATCAAACGGTTTGAATTAATGGAGAACAGCGCTCAGAAAAGACGTCATAAAATGTTACAAGTGCTACATTAATATTGAAGGAAAATCAATGCCTTTTACTTTAGAGTTACTTCTAAATCGAACCTGGACGAAGGATAACAAGTATTTAATCATAGTTGTTAAACGGTGAAGTATAATTTATTGTTTTTTTTTTCCTTGGAAACAAATGTTACACTACAGAGAAATAGCAAATTATACATATAATGAATTTTTTTAATAAAATCATTTTAACTTATTAAACATACAAACCTTTTGTGCTACATGTACTTGATTATGTTTGACATTATTTTGCAAATGAAACCAAAATAACCTTTCCGTTATATTAAACTGAAATTAGAACATGTCAGTTAGAAATTAATGACTGGATCATCCCTGGCTTAGTACTGCCAAATGAGAACAAGTCAGTCAGTCCCTGTTCCAGGAATGTTAAAATGTACGCTCACTGCAGCTGACAGAAACTGTAAAAGTCAACTCCAGAGGTTGGTCAACTCGACTCAAACCTTGTATAGTAGAACCTGATTACTTTAAAATGGCTAATAACACTATATTTAAGAGCACAAAAGAGCAGTTTGTGATTTTTTTTTTTTTAATGCAATATAAATTTGCAAGCATTTGTAATGAAATTGTGATTTGAACAGTGATAAATGAATAACCTGAAAATGTTGGACTCCAAGCATGTTTTATACGTTCTGCAATAAGATGTTTACGTGTATTATATGCATTATATTACAATCCTTAATGCAGTGCATTTTCATCTTTACCATCACACAGTGGATGATAAAGTAGGACAAACTTACACAATCATCACAAGATGTTAAATAGTTATGTCAAACAGTGTTACATTGATATATGATGAAAATGTACTGCAGGTTTAAATGACCCGCACAGAAAAACCCTGAGCGAAAGCTATTCAATTCTAATTGAGTTCATTAGTGTTTTTCTAACAGAATAGAATCAGCTGGAAGGAATGTTATCACATGACAAATATAATTTGAGTTAGTGGACTCAATAGCAGCCTCTAAAAATGGAGGCAAATTAGTTGGAATTACGCCAGATATCTGCATTGCTCTCAGACAGCAATGACCAATGTAGGTGGCCTGAAGACTAACCCAGCTGTCTGGTTTCTGAAGCGCCAAACATCTTCATTCCGTCCACACGCGTTTAAAAAAGGAAGGAAAGTAGGAGCGGAGGAAGAGGTCACAGTGTTGAAAGCAGGAGAGTTTTGCATGCAGAGGATTTGCTCTAAACTCTGATCTAATATGCTGTTTCTATCTGTTGAAACTTCCACCGTTACTGGTCATTCTCTCCATGTGTTCCAGCAAATTTCTTCTTACCACTGAAACATGAGCCTCATTTCTGCCTTCCATCATGTTCCCACATCATGAGCAGACGGGTTAATGCCCGAGCCGTGATTGACAGGCGATAGTAAATGATACCTGCAACTGTTCCTCCTACAACCACCTGTCTTGAGGTTTCTCCTGTTATTGGTCTAGTTGTAGATTTAGTAGCATCCAATGGGTTTTTTCATTGAATGTGCACTATTGTTTCTATTTGCGCAAACACAGGGTCTGGATATAATAGCTTTTTATTTGGGATTTATTTGATATTACCAAAGTTTTTTTTAGAAAAGTCTCCTCACTCAGCAGCCATATTTGCAAAACCTCTGGGAGCTGTTTCAGTCATACAAGACCAATTTTATCTACTTGAATGGGGGTAGACACCTCTCAAAAATCTATGACTAAGGTCACAATAAAACAATACTTTTCCTAAATTACCCTAAATTGTATTTCTTAAGATGAAATTAAATTGCACAAACAGATTTTCCAACTTTCTTAAATCTGCTGCGCATACACAAATGTTGCCAAAGACCTCAAAGCACTCCCAAATGATGATTGGCTGTATACTGAAAGGCTGGAATTCCTTTGCATAAGTGGCCATATCGAGTGTTGCACTTCCCCCTCATTTATTGTAACAGAAGTGCGACATCTTGTTAATGTTCGGGAATCTTTGATATTACCCAGGCAATGACTAAATATTCATTAGTGAGAAAACATGTTGGCTTGAGTTTTAGTTATGCTGACTGTATGTATGCATCTATATGTTGTAGCAGCAGTGCTGTAGTGCTGAGATTCTATTATTTTCGGTTTTATTATTATTATAGATTCTATTATTTTTGGAATCGGATTTAATGAGGGGAAATATATAATAAAAAACATACCAGAGGTTGTTGGTAAGAAAAAGGGAATGAGGAAGGTGTGGAGTGCACCACCCAAGAGTTTATTTAACAGGATAAAGAAAGACCTAGATTCTTAAACGAAATATATCACCAACAGATTTCATTTATTAATCTATTTATAAGAGTGTCAAATAGAACTTTGAAATACTTGTTAATATTTAATTTTTGCGGCGCTGTGTTTGGTTTTTCACTTTGGTTTTTGGCCTGAGCATCACACCTCTTCCTGTACACATTTACCATTTGAGAGGTGGCAGTATTTGATCTTTCAATTACATTTATGTCTGAGTATAATACTGGCATACTATTTGGCATACTTATAGTGTTTTAATCCCTTATCTTAGCCTTAGCCTGTCTGTCATCTATGGAACTCAACATGAGATATAACAATTGGGTGAATGTTATTCTTGCACAAAAAACACGGTACATACATGGTAGCATGAAAAAATATAAAAATATATTGGCAGTGCCAACAATTCCTCAGGCAGCAATCCAGACGGGAACAGGTTGTTTCCGGATGTATGACATTAGGCAAAAAACACTCCTGTCACAGTACTTTAAATACTAACAGCATTTGATTCATACAGAGTGCTGTAGATTAAAATCCACCACCAAAGGAGCCAGAAAATGATTTTTCACTGCATGGTACCGGAGGCACAGTTTTCATAAATGGACTTTATCAAATGAACAGCCATTAGGAGCCCAGCCCATGAGCAACAGCACTGTGAGGATAAGAGGATGTTTACGGGGTGAATCTGAGACTGATAAAGAAAAAAATGAAATAAACTTTAACAACCTAGTTGGGCTTAAGGGATGTTAATTTGTTACCTACCTTTGCAGGTATTTATGTGATAGCATGCTGTTCCAGCCAACATAACTGAGCACTAAAAACAAGATGTGCTTTAATTGTTAAGAGAGGAGCCATGAATCATTATCAGTCTGGAAGTTCTGTTTTTTATTATTTAGTGTTGCTTCCAATCACTGACAACACATCAGTTAAATATCACGCTTGCGGCCGGAGAAAATGGATACAGATGAATACTGAAGCCCTCCTGAAAACTTGCTAACCTTATTTGTAAGTCTTGAGATTTGTTACAAAGATGTGCAGCATATACACCTTTTAAAATGGGCGGTGAAAAGGACTAAGAGTCTGTAATAAGACAGCTGGTCTGTATTCTGACATGAGTGATTGGAAAACTGTTGCAGGCCTGTCGTGTAAGTGAATGACGGGCATATGCTGTCAACATATGTTTATTTATAGAAACGAGGCGAAACACTGCACAAACAACTCACTGCCTGACTGCCGAACGCAAGAAAACTAAAAGACACAGAGATTTAAAGATTGGCTTTGATTCTTTTAAAAACGTTCCTATTTAAGATGGTTCTTTCCTATAGATGGAAACCATGCATTTGACATTTTAATCTGTTTTAGAAACTGACACGACACAGTGAAAACTGCATAATACCTTGTTTGAAGGAGACATGATAGTATTGTATTTTCATAGATAAGAGAGTGTATATTCTATATTAAAGAAAATGTTTAAAGCAAATAACAGATTAAAATGACTTTGTATAATTATGGATAAGTGATATCCAGTATAAGTTAATAAGAACACATTTTTGGGTTGGTATCAACAAAGGGGTATTTGAGTCTTACTGATGGGTCTGTGGGGGTGCATTAATGAAAAAGGGTTGAAAAGACAAATCTAGACTAAGTCATGGTATTAATATATTAGTCTTTTTATAATATTAACATACTACAATATGTGCTGAGTGAAGCAAAGTTCCACGGCTGCGGGTCCCACAGAGTCAAAAAGCAGATTAATTATGCTTATTGGGTTCTGAAATACACACACTGCGCTTTGGTTTAATCAAAAAGGGATTTTATACTTGGTACCTACGAGGTATTGGATATGTAGAGAGAGACCCTGTTAGGCCTGATTTGACTGCTTTGGGTTCTCGCATTAGGAAGGACTTTTTTTAAACTTTTTTTTTTTATAGCAGATTTCTGTTTTTAGGTTCTCGCAGTGACTCAGACCTTAAAATGAAGTGACCCCTCTGTCTAACCCAAGACTAGGACCCATGTTTAGCTGTGTAGTTTAGTATGTCTATTTTTTTTGTCCAAACAATAACCAGTGGGTGCCATAGAACATTACAAGTGTAACTTGAAGCTTTGTTTTTTTTTTAGTTTATGAGAATATATATATATAAAAAATAATACCTGCTATTGCAGTAAAACAGTAACACAATTTCACATTGTGCTTTTTGTATTTTGTGAGATAAGCTGTACCATTTTATTCGTGCTGTGTGTAAAATTTAATAGTGTGGTCAACTGCTGTCTGCTATGCCTTTGAGGAAGGCCTGGTGAGTCCAGCTTGATTATCCTTTCAGGAAAGAGATGAAAAGCGAGATATGTTTACTCTGAAGATTAACTTCATACCCTGACAACACCAAAAACTCTTTCCTTTGGGAGAATAACAAAAATAAAGCCTACAGATTTTTGGAAGCCTTTTTTTAGGATTTGAGTTAACTCTCCAGTAACTCTTTGTCTGAGACTATTCAAAGGTGCTGTGTAAGAATGTACTGAGCAGAAACAGGACTTTAGTTCATTTCCTGTTTCTCAGTTCTACCACACCTCAGCTTTAATCTTCTTCACAAAAACCATAACTAACGTCATTGTGGGGGAGACAGAAAAGCAAAATTGCCTCTGGATCTGGGGAACAACAAACATATTTCCCTCGATGTCTAAACATGTTACAGAGATGGTGTTTGTTTGACTTTGTATAGCTGGAACAACAGAGGCCTGTGGCTTAGAGTGGATGGTTAGCTATTAACACACAAAATATAAAGCTTCAACTGTATTGCAATGTATGTGAATCCTTTTTGAGTAATGAATAGAATAAGTTTACCCCAAAAGTAAAATGTTTTTATCATTTACATCATTTGCCTTCATGTTGACTTGAAACATGAAAACCCCCCAAAACTGTTTCTTCTGTGGAACACAAAGAGGAGCTTGAGAATTTGTCAGTTTATCCCATTTCCAATTTATTTTACCATTCATGTAAACTGATGCTTCATAAAAGAATAGCACCGGTGAAGTGTTGATGCAACTGTATAGAGACTAAGTCTTCTGAACTCGTACAATAGCTTAACATTAGGAAATGTTTTTTCCTGTTTTTATCAATAATTGTCTCACTGCATAAATGCAGGCCCAAGGATTACCAGTTGAAAGAATCTATCCAACTGGTACTATATCTTCAGTGCCATGGTTAATCTAGTTTAGAACTGAAAAGAACATTTTATTAATAAAACTGCATGAATTTCCATTTACATGTCAGAAGAGCTAGAGCAGATTTGATTATTTTCAATTAATAATGACTTAAAGGTCAGGCTGGTCCTCACACAAAGCCTCAGTAGCCTTGGAATATAGGTTGTCTACACCACTGTTATGCTATTTTATGCTTTTTTTAAGCTTGAAAGATCCGGTCTCCATTCATTGTAATTGCCTAGAAACCAGTGACCAATCCTAATTAAATTCACAGGAGTTATACAGACAGAACAACATCAGTGTGTGTAGATGATGGAATTTTCTTTTCAGGTCTTTTAATTAATTAGCCATGTGGGTATGATAAGAGTCTCAGAAGTGCTCCATGCACATACTGTCAATTTTCTTCTATATTTTACCATCTTTGATTCTTAATCCCTATGATTTCCCTGCCTCACCTGTGAACCCACCCAAGAGAATATTAGCCATACTTGTTTTTTTGCATCATTTGTCATTTTTTTTGTTAATAGCCCATCATTAAATACACACAGTGAGGAAACAATGATGAAGTGAAGGAATATGTCAACAGATATTTTCGGAGAGCTTACCCCCACAGAAATGGAGCTGGTGTCAGTGGCGCCCCCAAGGGTCAATTTCCCCCGATTTAAACTTACCACTAACCATAAAGATTGTATTTATTTCCTTTTTATTAAATTGTAATATTTTGACATTCATGCTTAAGCATACTAACAAATACGAGCCAAACGGTATAAATAAAAATTTATAGATTTTTCTAGTTCTTTCCCTACTTAACTGACGTATGAAGGACATATGGTCACTGAAACTTGTGGGAAGTAATTTAAATGTGCCTGACTTTTTTAACTTTAACTTATCGTTTAATCCAGTTTTCTAGGAATTACATATAACAGACCTTTTTTACAAATTTTATACATACCTTATCACTTAATTTGTACATATCCAATGATGGATCCAAACTATGCTATATATAGTGTGCTACCCTAGGGCTGTCTCCATCTGGCCACCACTATTAAACATTTCAGGCTGGAAAAACATGGCTGATTCTGGGACTGTAGACATACACTCCAAACTGCAGGGCTTTAAGCATCTCCAGGGCTTTTTAACTTCTACTTCCCCCTGGCTACATGGTAACATGAACAGTCGTTACATGCTCTGAGGCCCTATTGGTCGTAATCGGATAGGGACTGACTAGCCCTAGATTTTTAATGAAGCGTAAAGATCGCCTGTCTGCTTGACAGAAAGTTAGGGATTTGAAGGATCGCTGTTGTCAGATTTCACAGGTCAGAGACTCATGGAAGCATCCATGTGCATTTTACCCACACAAGAGGTGAATAATAGGTGTGTTGCTGGTATAACATTCCTTTGGTTTGGCTAATGAATGGAATGAAGTGAATACATTGCAAGTCTGAATTTGGGAGACTTTGATTAAGGTACACAGGAAGGTTTAATTAAACTGTGTCTCTCACCTTCTTTACAATTGAATTACCCAATAAGTGAGTACTTCCAGCATTCATTTAAAACTGCCAGCAGGGCTAGATGACTCCTAAAAACACAGTCCCACTGCAGTGTTTGAAATGCAAAATCTCGATTAACATTTGCAGCAATTAAACAGAATAAACACCTTCCTTCTTTTTTTGGTGTAATACTGTAATTCTCCAGTATTTTAAGTTTGTCTTTTTTTTGTTACTGTAATTATCTTTTTAACACAAAGTACTGCTTAAATTTAATAACTTATTTGTATAGTAATGCTTTATATTTAATGTCAAATTTATTTTCTTCTGGCGTGGCAAATGAAAAAATATTGTAATAATGCACAAAAATGCACGGGTATATGTTATCATCTTTATTTTAATATTTATGAAGCAAATAAGAGTGCTTTCATCAAACCCATGAGAATATTTAGTACCGAAATCTGACAAGTTGGTAAAATAACTGATTTATTACACAGTACTCAAATTTTGTCCGAAATCCCTCTGTTCAAATACAGCTGTGCCCATTTACACCTATTTCTGCCACTTCCACAATAATGTCATAACAATAACAAATGGTTGCACTCTAAGCAAATTTTCTGTATGTGTTTTTGTTTACTATATAAACAAAAATAAAAGTTCTATAAACATTTTTCTATATGAATACACAAATGATAATTAAAAATTGCTAAAAATATTTTATATTGTTATATATGTATGATATAAAATATACATATAAGTAAATGGTAAATTAATTAACCATTTCTAAAAAGAGACATTATTCATGTTTCATATAAAAACTATTTTTTGTTTGTGTAATATGAAGTAGTTTTCTTTTCAATTAAGAATCACTTTAATGTCATTTTCTGCTTGTTATTAAAACAACAAGCAAAATTGACAGAAGGTTAAAAAATTGCAGTTATAGCCACACTTGAAGTATTTATATGTCTCTCGTTAATGTTCTAAATGACCTAATGTTCATTTACTCATTTTCAACCTTGTATGTATGAGGGATTGATGTTTTTAAAAAAACAAGCCATTTATAAACATTATTCATAAAGCTGTTGTCTTCTTACGTGGGGCTTATAAAATTCTCAAGGGCACAGAAAACTAGAGCTAGAAAGTACAGTAAGAATAATATGCTGGGGGAGCTTGAATATACTGTTTTACCTGTTTTTCAGTAAATCTGTTTAAGCGGCTCAGGGAGAACTCTATTAGTATAAAACTGATAGTTCTGCTTCTGGATGCCCATTGGTCAATTGCTGGGGTTTATGTGCAATAAACTTGTATCTTTGCGCAGCACCCATAGATGATTGGACGGCTTTTTGCTGTTGCAGGATTATATCTTTTCACAAATGGAAGGCTTTTACTTTAATATAATAGCATTAATAATGTGTGTCCTTTCAAATTTGTATTATGTGGTATTTATTTTCAGAAAAGCAGTTTGACACACGGCTTTGCTATTTTGTGAATACAGTCACAGCTAAAAAGGTTGCCAGCACTCCTTTCGTTTTATTGGTTGTATATTAAATGCAGCTAAAAGTGCACGTAAAGGTCATGGTGAAGTTGGTGAGATTGAAAATACAGACAAAATGAAGTGCGTCAAACAGGCATTGCACACGAAACCTCTTCTAATTTGCGTAACATACATGTTGAATAACAACACTGTGCATATGGCCTTTTATAATGAACATCTGTGCTCAATTATGTTGTCAGCTTGATACAGTTCCATCGATTCCTGTCGCATCCAGCTGCCAGATCCATACGATTCCAGTGGAGTGTGAAGCTCTGTCCTCTTCTGTTTCTCCAAATACTTGGCAAACTTTCCTATATTTTATTCTCAGATGCATTAACATATTAAAGGAAACAATTGGAACACCACAGGCATATATTGAGTGAGTTTCTGAAGGATGCCATACTGCAGAACATTACAATACATATGAAATATGCAATTTAGTCATGCACAGAGCAAGGTGAAGGACAAACCCGGCAATTTTCTAGAACAGTCACAATACAATTGTCATGTAACTGTAAGAATGAGGCCTGGAGCATTTTATGTCAGACAAAACTAAAGATGGGTCTGCTTTAAAATTACACCTTGCATTATGTTTGATATCTATCTGTTCTAAGACCATTTTTCTGTAACCCTATGTAATCTTTTCTCTTTATTTAAAAAAAATCTCAGGTTGAGGCTGAGGAAAGCATTTTACAGTTTTTGTAATTTGCAATAGTATTAGGTGATGTTGAATCCAAAACATTAACTTTAATACCAGAAATCTGAAGAAAATCTGTTGTTAAAACCTGAAATAGAAATCTGAAATCTGTTATTTGTTTGTGTAGTACAACTTCCTGTTGTTATAGGCTGTCCTATAAGCACAGCATCTCAGCCCTCAGACTGCATTATGAAGTGTCTGCATGTAGACAAATTATGATAAAATCCACTATTGTTTCGTTCATGGTAACATAGTTCCAATACAATCTCTCAGTGATGTTTGCATAATTGAAAATAAAACAAACCATTTGATATTATTTTGCCTTAATCTCCAACTGTGAACAGAGATGGAAAGTTAAAAGGAGAAGAAACACCAAGACACTGTTAAACTAATTGGAATTCTAGAATGACATCTCTAATATCTTCTGTAGCCATAAATCAGCATGCATAATCTGTTACCCTTTAGTTTAATGGCAGTTAATGATAATGAAAACTGCAACATATAACTTTACTAAGCAATCCAAAGTAACATTAATTACATGTACAAAACAACATGTTTAAAAAAAGATAAACAACAGTTGCTGTTCTTCAGTATTTATGTATTTGTAGATGATACTGCTATTCTCCATTGTATAAAGGCTGAACAAATACTGTATTTGATCCCCAAATTTAAAAGCTGTCAAGTGTCTCCACACATACAATCTTGCATATTTTGTCAGTTAATGCATATCAGTTTTGTGTTTTCTCAGCTTTATTGGACATGTAGAACAGGGAATGTCAATGAGTGTCTGAGATAAAGCATGAAGCAATGCAGCAAAACAGGCTAACAGAATGACAGAAACTAAAATGCCACCGTTATTTCTTTCCAAATGACAACCCAAGGCCAACCAATACTAGTTTACTTTTTGGGAAACTAAGAAGTTATTTTGACTGTGATTTGAAGGAGCTTTCTGTTAATTAAACAAGCTTTGAAAATAAAGATAACATGCTTAAAAGGGCAAAGACATATTTTTGTAAATACCGGCACAGTTTGTGACTTGCACAGAATGGCAGGTGAAAATTTCAGTCTCAGAGAAAAGTACATCAAACACACAATTAATTTTATCTTTATGTGCTAAATAAAAAAAGTGCTTTTTACCCACTTCACACAATTTCAACTTAACTTGTCATAGCCTCTCACTTAACACGGAAATATGAGTATCCAAAACAAACTTAATAAACAATTCTGACACATGCTTAATTATGCATGCCAACAAACCCTCCACTAGCTTGAATCTGCTCTGGCCGTCTGTCTCAAACCGTTAAATTGACTAGTGTGCTTTAAATTATAACTTGTAGTCAGTTTTAATAGCTGTAAAGCAAGTATTTCTTTGGCATGTACAAAACAAATGTGGGGAATATTAATCCAATGCTTGGATTAAAATGGAGAACGCTATAGAAAAATCATGATGTACATACAATGTCAGATTCTCTTCCTTATGTTGTGACTTTTGCATGCATGTATTCGCTCAGACGTAATTTGGCTTTATTTTCTTGTTATTTTGTGTCCACATAAACATGTTCTGAAAATCATTCATAATCAGAAAGAAAGCTCTAGAAATGTGTAGTGCACCTGTTGATGCAAAACTCAATCTAGAGTCACAGTCATCATGAAGGGATGGGAAGTCACAGGAAATTGATGCAGGGGTCTTTTGCCTCACATCTACAAAAATGTGCATCAGTTCTTCTCATGAGCTTATGAGCTGAGGGACTTTGAGGGCACATGTGATGCTCCACACATTTTATATTTGGCCTGTCACTTTTGTTAGATTGTGTCCACACTGTGATCCTGTTCTCATGAAAGAATCTCCTTGTAGGCTGATATGCATTTTTATTACATCTACAGAGACTCTACAGAGAATCCATTGGCAAATACTGCCAGCAAGTGACAATACTGTTACAATCTTTGAAGTTAATCACTGCTTGATTGAATTTATTCCTATTATTGTATAATGAGAAACATTCTGTGGAGCAGTGCAGAATATATAAAAATTGCATTGTACTCTGTATGCTATTTCTGTTTATAAACAAGGTAGGCATATTCTGAAGTGTATAGAATGCATATTATATATATAAGCAATAGTTAACAGTAGCATGCATGTTGTCTTATTGTTCTCAAGGTTTTCCCTTATGACAATAAGGGGGACTCTAGAGGTTCGTTCCCTCTACATACCTACGTACGTTCCCTGTTAGTATTTGCCAATGAATTCTCTGTAAAAGTTATGAATGAAGTCTATGAAAAGTTCTTGCAGTGAGCTGGGAAACGCTTGTACAATGAGAGGCTTTGCGGACTGAATTGCAGACTAATAAGCACTCTAAAGAATTGAGGATGGGCAGGACAGATTTTATAATGTTTTACTCATTAATCATTATGGTGGCTTAGTTAGGGATAAACCACAGGAGGGTGGTAGAGGAGATTGGATTTAAGCAGATGTAAGGAATACTTTCAAGGTCTCTCCTGTCTGCCTCCTAAAAGTAGGGTATATGTTACTCTCGGTCACAATTAAATTGCAGCTGTCAGCAGTCATGATATAAAACAAGCGAGTACAGGCCTCTTTACTGTGACCTTGGAGAAGGAGAGGAAAAGATGGAAAGGTGGAAAGGGGACAAGAACAGTCATTTATTTTAATACATTAGTTTTGCCCCCATACAACACAAACAGCACATGTACAAGCCAATATGTTCCACTAGAGAAAGCTGTACTTTATTTTTAACCAGCTTGATATTTATGGTTAAATAGATATTTATGGTTGAGTTCTTGTTGGTTAACCTAGCGGAAAAAACTGTATCCAAAACACAACATATGCTGGTATTTTCAACAGGGTCACAATACAGTAGGAAAAGAAACTGAGAAGATTATGTTGCTCGGACTTGGGACTCATTTCACAAGAACATAAATGTACACAGACACAAGTCACAATACACAAATGTCAACAGCTATGAAGACACATACACACACACACACACACACACACACACAGAAAGTAGCAAACACAAGGACAGGGCCATGTCAGCACACAATGGCACATTAGTGCAATATCACCTTCGTTTTTCACCCCAGCTGCTAATAAATCTTTCCACCTGTAAAAGGGCATGTCATACACATCACAAGACCATAAGACATTAAGTGACACAACAGATTTATCACTCAGAAATTGAGCTAAAGGCTTTATTCCTGTACATAGGAAAACATGTCTCATCACATCTTTTTGTTGGAGAAAGAGTTAACAACAGTTTGAACTGATGCTGATATCTATGGGCTATTAAAATCAGTTAAAGAGAAACTTTAAAGATAACTATCTGTCTATGTGATCAACATGCATATCACAACACACACTAATAATGATGCAACCTGGTTTACACAATACAGATTTTTTTTCTGCAAAACCTGTATTAAGATGCAGTGAAACGTATGGATGCATGTGTTGTTTATTTACTTTTAAGTCCATGTATAAAAGAATTGACTAAGATGCCAGTAAAAGAAGCAATGACTGCTATGGGGAACTGCTTATAACTGCTTTTGAGAACTCATGAGTCAGGCAGATGATGTTTTGGGATTTTTTTTTAAATTACTGCTCATGAAACGGTTTACAGGATGAGTGCAAGCTTTCTGAACTATAAAAATGAAATAAACATTAGTTATTACAGCACATGTATAAACATCAGACTGAATATTACCGTTAGCCATCTGCTATATACAGTATATTGACATAATGCAAAATGTCTTTTACTCTTACTTGTGGTTTCAAATAAAACCTAGAGAGATTGACATAAGCATTAGTAATGTTATTCTTTTGTTCTGCTGTTGGCTGTAGGGTGAATGACGACTTCTTGAACTTGCGTTTGTGTAAAAGCTTTAGTCTATTTTTCAAATATTCAGATAGATTAATCTGCTCCTGCGTACCTCAAATTGTGCATGTTTTAATGCCAAATGCCTAGAGAGTTTATTCTGCTTTGATAGCTGCAGTAAAATTTCACAATGATAATTCATTCCCAACTTCATAATCACTTACGGATCAGTTTCCTCTGTTAACAGGAAACGAGTCCTCATTCATTCAAAGCACTGACACAACAGATTAACATATTAATCTGGCTGAAAGTACCACCTGGATCCTAAAATATCTGCAGTGAAGCGCTGCTACAGACGTGTCTTGTTTGCAGGGAAGGCTCCCGAGAGTGGCATCTCACAGAGTTTGATTCAAAAGACCCAGTGGCTTTGAAAAACTCAATTTTCCTAATCACTGGTGCAGTTTCAGGCTGACTGGCTGCAATTCCGTTTGGCTCGCTCTACAAAGGCAGTCGACACACAGGCAGATTCTCAGCCCTTCTTAGCGCTGAAGAAACAAGCAGTCGCATGCTATTCGTATTTATCAGAAATATACGTTCACGTTAGTGGGGTTTTTGATCAGAAAAAGTAAACTTTGAGAGCTTTATGACAGCTGAGGCTTTAATTAGATGTTTGTTGTACGGCAGAACCTTGGCTTATTCACTCATGCTGGTAGTTCTGACACACGTCCATTCGTTCTGTTCCCCCCAATTTATACTGAAAACAACATAAAAGGCATGTGTCTATAAAGCACTGCACAGCTCTGCCTATCAATCTCATTTACAGACGCTCATAAAAAGCAATGAAGAATAACCATGTTTACTGTGTACTGGAGTTATTTTAATGATCTGGAACTAGGTTTAAGTCTGTTTTGAATTTTCGAACTAAAAATTTGTTTCTTAATGTTTCATTTTTGACAGAAACAGTTTTTAGGTATCTTTTGAGTTGCAATGAATGTTATTTATTCACAATGTTCTGTTCTCCTCACCATGACGCATAAAAATGTCCTTGTTGTTGTGCAGTCAAAGGTGTGTTTACTGAGAATCTAAACTGTTTATTGCACATGTGAATGTATTATAATTTACGATGGAATGCAGTTTATACTGTAGTTTTCAGAATTCACTGGTGTTTGTCTCCTGACATTCAGAAAGAAAAACAAGCTCTGACAAGAAGAGAAATGTGAAAAGTTAGATCTATTTAGAATCTCAATTGTTATTCCTAGATGGTTTAAGCTAGAAAGCAAAAGAGAAATCTGAGGTCTTCCACTTCTCAGATCTTCCTCCAGAGAAAGTGACTGTAGCAATCTCATCAAAATCCCTATAAGAGACCCATGCGATCTCAACAGCGTCTCGAACCATTCAGATGTTGATACTAATGAGACATAGCTGAGATATCAAAGTTTTGCATTTCCCCTGCATTCTTCACAACCCAACAAACCAATCAAGGTTGTGTATGGGTATGATATTTTATATAAAAACAAAATTGAGAGTAAGAGATTTTGTGCCCATGTGGGCAAATTCATGATATTTAAAGTTGACTGACAGCGGCTGTAGTGAGATTGTGGCACACCCCTGTCTGAATTATTGAGAAATGTCAGCTATGCCCCTAGGTTTGCATTCAGAGTGTGCGAATGGGGCTCACTTCAATGCATGGCCAGTAGACTGAAACTGACAAGATGGAGAACAACCCCAAGTAGAGAGTAGCCATTTTCTTGCGAGAACGTGTCACAGTTACTCCCTATAGCACATAATGCTTGACATGTTGCACGCATCATCTATCTATATTATTGTGAGAATTTAATTAAGTGTCTTTTTACTTGTACTTGTTTTCCTAATTCTAATAGTTTTGAGCTAAAGTAAAAAGCAACTGTAAGCA
Organism: Yasuhikotakia modesta; assembly: GCA_036877545.1. Lineage (NCBI taxonomy): Eukaryota > Metazoa > Chordata > Actinopteri > Cypriniformes > Botiidae > Yasuhikotakia > Yasuhikotakia modesta. The sequence continues at coordinate 8,652 of JBAJNP010006251.1, read as the reverse complement.
TTTCTCTGGCTTCATTTGGTCTATGTGCTTTTTGGGTGACCTGCCAATTCTAGACAATTAAAAAAACTTGGCTGGCATTTTTTCTTTTAAGTAAATTCTTTGGAGAGTTATCTAACCATTTAAGACGTCATGCATATACAGTATGTGCTAATTAAAGGCAGGACCTCATAATGTCTGCCAAGATATGCAAGTTGATATATGGCCAGTGTTTATTGTAAATATATTTTGTAAAATATTTATTGCAGATGAAGCAGTGTTTTATGAGAAAAAGCAATGATAATTTTCTCTGGTGAATCAATATGGAGCTGAACAGATTCAAATTCAGCAACACGATGAGAAATTTAAACTAACTTTTATGCAGTTGCAACTGGCACTAATAGGTACTAAGGCTTTTTATTAATTAAATATTCTTATGACTTTTTATTATAAATTAAAGTTAAGATGGATTTTTCTTATTGGGACTATTTTTCTCCCAAAATGCACCTGTTATCAGTGTGGACATGATATGACTAAATCATTTCAGAGTGATTTGCATTACTTAAACATTCACTGTTTGATTTGAGTGTCAAATTTTGTTTTTTTGTGAAAATTAGTGAAGCGGCACAATATCATTCATAATAGTTAATCATTTGCACTCTTCATTATCAATATTCCTTTGGTGATTAGCTCTGCCCTGCCCTTATGAAATTTTAATGTCTGTGGTCCATTGCACTTCATAACAGTGAAAGTAAAACATTAAATTGTGATTAAAGAATCGATTACAGAAAAGAAAGCGATTCTGCGGCGCCCAGAAGCAGTTTGCATGAGCAGTGCTCAAAGATTTCGCAGTGTTGGGAGGTTTCATGGTCTTTGCTTATTAAAAGAGGGATTACTTGTCGTCTGCATTGCCCAGAACAAAATGTTATTTTCTGTTTGTCTTGAAAAATTACCCTTTCTACCATCTAATTTTATATTCTCTCTCTCTCTCTCTCTCTCTCTCTCTCTCTCTCTCTTTCTCTCTCTCTCTCTCTCTTTCTATCTGGTTCTGTAAACTAGTGTGTAGGTGGTTTGTGGTGTTGGTGTCAGTGTCTCTCAGTACAAGTAAATGCTGTTGTTTGTGTGTTTTGAACATGGCTGCAATAGTAAGCTGGGGGTGGGTGGTTGAAGGCAAAAAACCTTCACCACAGTCAGGTGACACGGATATGTGTAGTGGGGACATCAGGTCATTGACATTTAGGGGCACACTGCTTGGCCAACATGCTCAATACTGAGGCAGGTTTAATAACAATGACACTGAGAGTTTATTGATTTTACCCAGTTAGGAAATTGATCTGGATTCTGGCATGCCTTGTGTTTACACTCGATTCAGGAGACTTTACAATTCCTGTCTGTTTTGAACTCAACACATTGTAATACAAAGAAACTGGTGTTGGGTGTGTTATTAAGTAGCCTTAGAAGTTCAGGTGCCTCAGGTATTTTGTAGACCAGCAGAATAGTTATAGACTGCTAAACAGTATGAATGAAAAGTTTAACTGAGGGCCAGATTGTTTTTGGAAGACGGAACAAAAGCTACATTTGTTTTGGCAAAGTGGTTGCTAGAATATTAAGGAGTTTTCTGATAAAATAATATTTTGTATACTATCATTTGATATCAGTTTGTTGTTAAGCATGAAAAATTAGTGTAAACTAGGATTTACTGCCGTTGTATCAAAGTCAAACTTGGAGTTTAAGTTTTTTTGCCACATACAAGTACATAGTAAAACAATGTTTCTCCAGGAACAAGGTGAACAACACAGAACTAACTTAAATGGACAAATTTCACATCATTTAAGTACATAACGGTGCAACAAAGATGACACTTGTTAATTAATTATGGGGTTGGAAAATGTGGACTAAGCAATCAATTAAAAAATATATAAAATAGCATTTTACAGAATGTTATATGTAAATGGAATGTTGCATTTTACACACCGTTATGTGAGTGTACCATGCCTGTTTTTATAGCACTGCTGTAATTGGTAAACCTAATGTATTCCTTGTATCTAATGAGAACAATGTGTCTAATGTATTCATTGTGATACTTTAGATCTTTTGATAACTGTTTAATGACGTTTCTCCCAATCTGAGTTTTGTTGTCTGAGTTTTTCCTCCTTTCAGAATAACAGATTAAAGGTCAGATAGTGATTGGAGAATTGCTTATTCACATTTTGGCGGATGATTCATGCAAAATTAAACCTTACTGCCTCAGCTTTTTAACTGGGACGCTCTGTGAATGAGGACAGTGCATTTTTTCAGATGTGTAATGAATGTGTATCCTGGATCCAGAATACATAGATCAGAAATTAATAACAAATAATGGGCTACTGTGCTGTTCCTTGGCAGGAGGCTTTTAAATGTGAAACATTGTTATCACTGTGGCCTGATTTGCTAGGCTATGCATAGTGTATTTTACTGGCCATGTTGTGCTGGGCTGTGGTAGACTGAATGTAGTGTGGTGTGGTGGACTGAATGTACTGTGCTGGCCTGAGCATGATGTGTTGTGCTTTGCTGAGCATACTGTGTGTTGGTGGACTGAGCATGCTGTGCTGTGTTGTGGTATACTGAGTGTGCTGTGCAAAGCCTGCTGTGCAGGACTGAGCGCGCTGTGTTGTGGTATGCTGGGCAGTCTGGCTGATGATTCAGATGACTCAGTGCTGTAAGTGCGTGATTAGTGTGTGATGAGCCGCAAGTTCTCCTCCTTCACACTAAAACGAATTCAGGCTCTCAGATAAAAGGTGCTGTATAAAAAGTAATCCATCACCAGCAGACTTTATTACCCGTGAAATGGTTCACTCTGTGTTCTTAGGGAGGCAGCTTGGTTTTAACCTATCAGAATCAGGAGACGGTAAAGGAAAATGATTAGTTTGAGAATTTGTGTATTTGTACATTTTGGGTACATTAATGTAGACATTATTTAAAGGGGCCAATTCTTGAGCTTGATGTAACATACAAACTGTATACTGTATAATAAATACTGTAAATAAGAGCCATAAGAGCTATAAACAGTTTAAATTGGCCATTTATTAAAACTAAGCAGATAAAAGTCCATGAACTATGATGAATTGTTTATTACATACACACTCAAAGGCTGCAACATTTGGACATATTTGAGAAATCTGGCTCTGTAAAAGACACTTTGGAGTTGCCAAGCTACCAGACATCTGCCTGTCACCATTTATCAGCATACTTATTGTCTCCTGTGATTCAGTCTTCACTTCTCAAATACAAAAGGCTCTGCCAGGAGAACTAACAAATGAAATCATAACATGAGCCAGTGAATCTGCCACATTAACATGGTGCTTCCATTCCTTTAACACTATTGCACCAAAATCCCTTATCAGTTGAAACCGTTAACTTAAGAAACTGTGCATTTGAGAAGTTTAAACACTGCTTTTTACTTTCTTTTTTTAAGAAAGGTGCAGAGGTTTTTTTACACGTTCTCTGTTTGCTTCTCACATATGATTGAAGCTTTTAAAGATGTCACCAAACATCTGACATCACTCTGCTTTCCTGTGGCTTTGGATTTGCCGCTTCAAGAGCTGTGAGTGTCTTTTTCAAACATCATAAATGAAGATATTCATAGAACTGCACCTGAATATTCCACCAGAAACAGAATCAGGGATTTCTTTTACTCTGTGCCTTTAGGGGGGGTACCTTATTCTGAACAGAATGAATGAATCAGCGCAGGTCTAAATTATAACTTTTTCGAACCTCATCACAAGGCGAGCATCACAGTAAAGCGCTGGCAAGTGAAGGGAGGTCTGTCTCCCGGCACATTGCCTGTAATGGGGCAGAGTGTCTGGTTCTGCAGCTGTGCCTGTAAATATTGTTCAATAAAGAATTGGTGAACATCAGCTCCCTGTGGAAGCCACCATCACTAAATTGGTTATGACAATGACTCTTCGGAAACGGCCAGAGCCGCCAGTATTTCACACCATAATCTTGTCTCAGTGGCTCTTTTGTCATGTTGTTTTCCACAGCGAGGCGATTGAAATGTGGAGAGGTCGTTGTGGCTGGACGAGAGTCCTGTTGACATTTATTGGCTCAGCTCAGGGATAACGGTTTTATTCACTTATCCATAAAGCAAGATCCACAACGCGGTGTAATCCTCTCCGTGTTTTGTGGTTGTCTTAGCAGGAATTATTTATTAAACAGGCTACAATTAGGAATGTTTTACCAATAATTAAAACTAATTAAAATACTTAACATGAGATATGTACCAGCACTTTGGAAATATGTAAAACTGGTTTTAGTGATGAAAGTTGCATTGAGAGATGCTAGAATATTTTTTTGCTAATTTTAATGTACTGTATTAAAATGACGTACAGTTGTCTATGAAAACAAAAGCAGTAGTAGTTCATAAATGGAATCCTAAGAAACAAAGCTTGAAGTCTGTTCCTTAACAGACCATGTTAATATGCTGTTGCCATAACAACATGCTATTCCAATGGTCGTACTTAATTTTTTGGGCCTGGCATTGTTTATTAGCCTGGGCCCTTTGCCATTATGTTTATTATGCTCAGATTAAAAATGTTTTGCACATATTCCAGAGGTTTATAATGCAAGTTTGTTGCAGTTTTGCACCTTATTATCATCTAAAATTCACATTTCAAAACTAAAATTTTGACATTTTTGTCAGAGTGAAATGGACTCAAGAATGGTTTAAAATAATCACAAAATAATGATTTAAAATAAAAAAAAACATTTTCATTAAAATGAACAAAAACTGTGTTTCTGTGTTGTTCTTACACAAACATGACCAAACCTGTTAAGGCAGAGGATGGCTCTGGCTCTAATCCCAGTACACCTGCTACTGACCTCAATCTGGACATGAAACACCATGTTAAAAGTGTAAGCCTGATTTTAGCACTTTAGTCAGATCCAATTTATTCTCCCACACACAAGTAGAAAAAACACAGGGGATACGGTTAGAGAAGCTCAAAGTAGCTTTGAAAAGCACATCAAAAAGACCCTATCATGAATTCCTAAAATACAATAAGAGGCTTGATTTGCTTGAGGCTTTGAAGTGTATTTCTTGCATGTTTCATGGAATTTTATCTTGTGTAATACAAACCGTATACAGACCGCGATCAATTCCTGAATGTGACAGTAATTTTTGTGTGGACTCAAAGTATCCGTGTTTCATTCCCAATCTAGGGAATATTTAGTAAGAACAGGTGGCAACAGCAAATGAGAGACAGGAATTAAAAGGACAGTGTATTTCCATGCAACCGTTATACTGTTGTTGTTCTGTACCATTAACCAACACTGCAGTCTGTTATCTATAAACACAATTCATAAATGCTTATGAAGAGAATTTAAATGCCTAATCTGTATTTGTTAAAGTTCAACCAGAATTCATCTGCTCATATTTACCAAAAGCTGAGCTTAAGAACTTTAAACAACTCTAAATAGTTTTGTGTGGTTGTTTAGCTGGATTTATGCAATAGGTTAATACCCTGAAATTGAGGGATGGTGTTTGCTAACTTATAATTATAGCATACAAATTTAATGTACTTACAGGCCATCAATGCAGCATGTGATCTGAATGACAATGCCAACCCATCATTTTTGGAGAAGCCACAGTCTGTGGTTTGGAGAGGGAGAGCAAATCATATCATATATTCATTGGGAAGTCATGAATTCTTAATAAGCTGTAGAACAGAGGTGAGGATCCTAACATTGGCAATAAAATCCTGCCAGTGACCTTGGAAACAAAAGATTGATGACTGCTTCTGTGCACAGATGCGTGCTGTTCTCAACACAAGGAACGTGTCATTTTACTGGCGGATGAGCTGGTTTTCAGATTAGCGTATATTGTTGTGCATTCTATTTCCTCCTTCCTATGTTATGCTGCCTGAATTGCATCAGTGGTTACAAACGTATTTTATGATGTAGTCGTGCTAAGCTTGTCTGGTTGAAGGCATCTCATGGTAACCTTTTTTGTGAGGCTGTTGCTATGGCAGTGCTCCATCTCCAAGTTAAAAGATCTGAAGATGTTCTGGGTGAATTTATGTAATACCTCAAGCTCTTCTGACCTTTTGTTTTATATTCAAAATTTTAGGAGATTCTTAAAGGTTTGACCCTCCAATTCCCTTTTGTTTTACACTATAAAGTTTCAATAGGCCCTTCAAAAGTGTTTTAAGCAGCTCATAAAGATTCAAAAGCAGAAGACTTTAGTGGGAGCCTACTGAAAAATGCAGTCAACCATTAGATCCAATTACTATTCTTGTGGCACTGGAACTGTTACAACATGTTCTGTAGGTCATTGGCTGCTAAATTGACGTCCCTCAGAAGGAGAGAGAGCACACAGCTCTGAGCAGTAAAGCTGTTTATTGTTTTCCCCAGATTTCATTGTGGATACTGGCAGGTTCATTTCCAGATTACTCTCTGGAATGGCCTTGGGATATAGAGGGATTGTGTTGGGATAAAGCAGGAGGGAGAAAAGTGATTGAGCCATGGGGGCTGGATTCCTGTGGAAAAAAGATGGAGAAGGTGGCCTTTAAGCGCCACCTCTGTGCTTCAGGCACAGGCTGGAGTTCAGCGGAGGGCTAGAAACAGCTGAGATAGCATGGTGAGTACAAGCACAAGCTAATGGAAAGGGTTTATATAGCCAGAGGCTATGGAATAGGGACTTGGGATAAATCACCCGGGTCGCTTTTTAGATCTGAATATAGACACAGGTGAGACATGTTACGTTTCATTTGATGTCACATTTTCATCAACCTTTCGCCATCTGCCTTGTTCAGACAGATGATTGCATTATTTCCCCAACCCTATAGTTCTTTTTTTGTGGTTTTGTGTTGGCCTCTAAATTTTGTTCTTTGCCAGCTGTTGTACAAGAGTTTTGCAGAGATAAGCACAATTATGACTAGCTTTGTGGGGCGCATACACGCCTGTTTAGGACCCCCAGGACAGCCAGCAGATGTCTGATGTATGAAAACAATGATGGAAAGGCAGAACACAGACCACCAGCGCATTTTGCAGTCTTTGGTTAGGAAAAGCTAACAATTCAGCTGTTGTCACAATATTGAAATGCATAGAATATTAAAATTCTGTATTTGCATTTGCAGTAGAAACCAAGAGGTGCAGATCAGTGACCAATTTAAAGCTGATTCATAAAACAATTATGGTTGATAAAAAGCTGTAAAGGCTTTGGTTATGAGTGAATTATTAAAATTGAAACGTATGACGATGTATAAAATATGAGGCAGTTTTTTTAAAAAATCCTTGTTTGGGTAAAACATGACTTCATATTTGATAACTGACTTGATTGTTAGTAGTTGTGGTGTAGTTGTGTGAGTGTGGTTGTTGTAGTGTATGTTCAGTGCAGGGACCCTAACAACATTTGGCGGAATTATAACAGGAGAAAATTCTGCTTGTGTCTTATGTGGTTGACATTAAAGGCCATGATGCAAAGTCATCTGTCACTTGGCAGAAGTTAATTAGACAAATGCCAACAACACACGGTTACTTGACATAAAAAAAGAATTATGAACCACACCACTTAAGGAAAAGAAAATAAGACCCAGACTACATTAAAAACAGGGTCACTTGCATAATAAACATGTTTTTTGACTTGCACTGAGTGGTAAATTATGTGCTGCCAAAACTACAAAACCATTAAAATTCAAGCAGAATTCACGCTTTTAAAAACTAAACACCTAAAATATGAAGACAATGTTAAAAAAAAATCAGTTTCTCCCATTTAGTTGTGGCCTGTTCATGCCACAGTAATAAGTTTGCATAGTAATTAGATTAATTTGTATTAATATGTAAAAAATAATAATTTTGTAATGCATTTTGAAGTGGTTTTTTTTGTCTAGCAAAACCACTCGAGAGCCACAGGTGTGTGGTTGTGTGTGTGTGTGTGTGTGTGTGTGTGTGTGTGTGTGTGTGTGTGTGTGTGTGTGTGTGTGTGTGTGTGTGTGTGTGTGTGTGTGTGTGTGTGTGTGTGTGTGTGTGTGTGTGTGTGTGTGTGTGTGTGTGTGAAGTTATAACAGTAAATGGACTGAAAGAGGTACTTTAAGTCCTGTAAACTTCGCAGCCTGGCTTCCAGACTCATGTTTGTATTTACAGTCCATCTTTTTTTATTTCTATTAAATTAACCACTGAGGTGCAATCATTTCATATTTTTATAAATGTTTAAGCCCTAGGTCTAGAAATCTCTCTCTGTCCACAGCTGAGCTGAGTACACAGTCTCAGTTTCTTGCGTAGCAGGTCATTGTGACCATGGATCTCTCTCTTACACACACACACACAGACACACACACACTTGAAAGCTTGCTAACACAGATGCTACAAACGCATTGGTCAGGAGGTAACCTACACAGAGTGTAGGTCTATTATAGTTCAAAGAAAATGATAAAGAATAGTTTGAGTATTGGCTCAGAGCCTTTTCCATTAGTGCAGATAACACTATAGATAGCTTATTAAAAAGTATACAGTGCTGCTTGAAAGTTTGTGAACCCTCCAGACATGGTTAGGTTTTGTGTAAAAAAAAAAAAAAAATAGAATAACCTAATCAAATGTACATCCAAAACCCAATTTGTGAAGCAGACTTGCTAATGATAGACAAACAAAAAAGGATATATTGTCATTATTTATTGAACAAAAGGGGTTAATCTCACAAAA
>JBAJNP010006250.1:1592-26130 GCA_036877545.1 Yasuhikotakia modesta | reverse complement strand
TGCCATTTCATTCTTTCTTTCTTTCTTGTTTGCTGTTGGTTTTTGAAAGGAAAATAATTTTTGCTTATTACAAAACAGCTTTCAGGTATGTTTAGTTAACATTGCCAACCCAGATTTGTAATAGCATTTAACTATAATAGCACTTTACATTGTAAGCGTGCATGTTTATACATTTGTAAATATAAGGAGTTTATAATAATATAAGTCTGGAGTCTAATGGTAAATGAAAATGTTGTCATTACATCAGGTTTCTGAGCTAATGTTGTGTAGAGAAGAAAACTGGTTTGATGGTCAGATTAATAATAATAATAAAACTAGGTAGGTATATTTTCTGAAGAAAATGTGTGTTTTGTGCCTGCCATGGCAAAACTAGGGCTGGAACATTTCAGCGATGTTTATGTTTCTACATGATGCTTATATGTATTACATGAATTAACATGACACTAGCATGGTTTAGCATGTTGCTTGGGTGCTTTAAATGGTTGCTAGGGTGTGGCTAGGACGTTGATAGGGCAATACCTAAAGCCCACCCAGATGTTGCTGCAATGTTCGAATGCTGAGATATGGCTTATTGGTTGTATTACATGGTTGCTAGGGTGTAGCTAGACAGGTGACATGGTAAAACTAATAGACAGATGTGTGTCTGAATCTAAAGAGCGAGCCGTCTTGTTTCTAAGACGCTCTGGTATTGGAGGTTGTAGCGCTGGTGTGTTTGTAGGCACTTAAATGTGACTATCAAGAGAGTGTTAATGAAATTTACTATAATGGTCCAGAGTTTCTATGCCTTTGAATTAGTGTTAATGATTGATGTAAATGGCTTATTAAACCTGAAGTTATTCAACCAATAGCAGTGACGTAACTGTTTATCAATGTGTTTGTTAATATTCCCTATGTTACTGATTGTATGTTATCTAAATGTTTTAGTCCATCTAAATGCCAGTTCATTTTTCTTTCTGGTTTGGTGTTGGTCTTTGAAAGAAAAATAAGTGTTACTTTTTACATACTGCAATACAGCTTTCAGTTATGATGTTAACTTTGCCAGAGGAGTTTGGTAATAGTTTGTTAACTTTACATTTGTAAACGTGTTTGTGTACGCATTGTTTATGAAAGCAATAAAACTAGGCAGGTATATTTTCTGAAGGAAATGTGTGTTTTGTGCGTGCCGTGGCAAAACTGGGGTAGTAATATTTTAGCGATGTGTACATGTTTCTACATGATGCTAATATGTATTACATGAATTACATGAAATACTACAACCAGTACACCAGCATGATACTAGCATAATAGATATACTACAATATGTAATTTTCTGCTGTTGCTAGAATGCTCTAAATGGTTGCTAGATGTCTCTACAATGTAGTAATGCTGAGATATGGCTTATTGATCACTTTATGTGGTTGCTAGGGTGTAGCTAGATGGTTAACATGGTAAAACTAATAGACAGATGTGTGTCTAAGTCAACTCTCTGTTTTTATGATGCTCTGGTACTGAGATATGGCTAATGCATGTTGGTTGTCAGGGTGCTTTAAATGGTTGCTAGGAGATTGGCTGGTCAGTTTACATTGTGATAAATGCAAAAACTACTTTCCAGTCTGAGTCAAAAGAGATCATGCATTTGTGTTTGTGCCTCTCACCCCAAGTCAATAGTGTGGTTGCTAGGGTACTGTAACTGGTTGCTAGGGTGCGGCTATTAAGTTTGTTAGTTAAGTTTGGATTTTTCATTTGCATGGGTTGTTTCTCAAACTAATGCAAATGATTTTTATGTAACAATGAATTATTCACGTTTGCATGTTGACAGCAGGCGGCAGCATCGCGCAACAATTGCGAAGATGGAGAAGAACCGCAGATCTTACACCTCCTGTCAGAAAGTGCAAAGCAGGCAAGTTAACAAATACTTTCTTTGTGTAACAACCAAAGTTGTGTGTGCATTATTGAATAAAATGCAGTTTTTCAGTTAATGGTAGGCTGAACTCATCTGAACAGCTCATCTGACTATGGTAAACAACAATATGTGCTGCAATGTTAATGCATTTATTTCACATTTTGTGATTGTAATTGTTTTGTAAAACAAACTGTAAATCTATCATATGCTATTACCATAATAATAGTTATATGCATGCATGCGTTTATTGTCAACCCTACATGTTGTTATAATTATATCAAGTTATAATTGCTTTGTGTTTCCCAGTTTTCCCAGTTTCCCAGGTTTAGATGCTGTATGTGAGCACACAGGACATTAAAGAGCAAAGAGGTAAATATTATTCTGTAAAGGCAAAATCTGTTGGGTTAGAGACATTGAAACCTTATTCGTACTACAAATACAGTGCAGCATTACTACAATGAGCCTTAATAGTAACAACAACAACAAAGCGCGGTTCAAAATAGCCCCATCGCATTATCTCTGTAAATAGATAGTAACAGTAAGATCTATTATTCATTTTAACACCTTGTGTTTATAAATGACGACCCAGAATAGTTACATAGCGTCTTTACAGCGGCCACTAAATCTAACTTTTGAATCGCCCTCCGAGGCTCCTCCCCCTGTAATATCCGGCGAGATTGACGGGTGGTCCGTCCAATCGGCGCGTTGGGTTGGAAAGGAGGCGGGCCGTCTGTTGTATGGTAACAAGCTAGGCTGCAACCTCCCAGACTGAAGTCCTGCATATACAAACACGCACGAGCGCTGCCTTGTTTTGGTCTCTGTTACGACGGAGGCAGTTCAAGCGGGTCGTTTTCATACGAACTCGGTTCGGTTCGGTCGTTGATAAAGGGTGCATGCGTACTTTTTTGCCGGCGCTTTGTTTCATTGCACTTTTTGGGATTTTTGCAGGCAGCGCTTGGGGTAAATGGGGTCGTTCGCTGCTCACTGCGCTTGTTTTCTCAATGCATTCGGATCTCCGGATTAAAAGGGTTTTTTTTTCGACAATCGTGAACTTTTTGGTGCTTTTCGGTACTTGCAATAATTTTTAGGATGGCCGATGGATTATTTAAACCTGGTTGTAGTAATATAATATGCTGCTGAATACATACGTGTACGAAAGCTGTCGATGAACTCCGACTGCGCTAACGGGGGAAATAACTTGATCACAAAGGTAATGCGAACAAATGCACGTGTTTTTACTCATGCAAACTGTTTCACTAAGCGATCGCGTGTGTTTAATGAATGCACGACGAGTTTAACCCTGAAATTTCTGTGTTTTTTTTAAGATGGCAAGCCCGACCGCGGAGCAAGGATGTTTTTCGGATGTGAAGAAGGTGGGATATTTAAGGAAACCCAAAAGCATGCACAAAAGGTTTTTTGTCTTGAGAGCGACGAGCGCCGCAGGACCGTCCCGACTGGAGTACTACGAAAACGAGAAGAAATGGAGACACAAGTCTGGGGCCCCCAAAAGGTCGATACCGCTGGAAAGCTGCTTTAATATTAACAAAAGAGCGGATTCAAAAAACAAACATCTTGTGGCTCTTTACACCAAGGATGAGTACTTTGCAATCGCCGCCGACAACGACACCGAGCAAGAGTCGTGGTATCAGGCTCTGGTTGAACTTCATAACAGAGGCAAGATCCACGAAAGCGCCCCAGGCAGTGGAGCTGCAGAGGATAATTATGGTGAGACCACGCCGGGACCTGCTTTCAAAGAAGTTTGGCAGGTTATTTTAAAACCAAAGGGTCTGGGTCAAACCAAGAACTTGATTGGGGTTTACAGATTGTGCCTGACCAGTAAAACCATCATTTTTGTGAAACTCAACTCGGATGCGGCTGCAGTGGTGCTGCAGCTGATGAACATTAGGAGGTGCGGTCACTCTGAAAATTTCTTCTTCATCGAAGTTGGGAGGTCCGCCGTGACTGGTCCCGGGGAGTTCTGGATGCAGGTGGACGATTCGGTGGTGGCTCAGAACATGCATGAAACTATTTTAGAAGCCATGAAAGCCATGAGCGAGGAGTTCAGACCCCGCAGCAAGAGTCAGTCGTCTTCTAACTGCTCCAACCCCATCTCTGTGCCTGTCAGGAGACACCATCACAACAATCCTCCCCCCAGCCAGGTGGGCTTAGGCAGACGCTCTCGGGCGGAGAGCGTGACGGCCACATCTCCTGCTAGGCCTGGCAAACACAGCCATTCATTCAGAGTGAGAGCGTCCAGCGATGGAGAAGGCACCATGTCAAGGCCAGCATCCGTGGATGGAAGTCCCAGCAGCCCAATCGCAGCCCGACCCCAGTCGCAGCGGCACAGGGGGGGCTCCAGGCTTCACCCGCCACTCAATCACAGTAGATCGATCCCCACGCCCACCTCGCGGTGCTCCCCTTCAGCTATAAGTCCTGTCAGCCTGTCTTCTAGCAGCACCAGCGGCCACGGGTCTACCTCTGAATGCCTCTTTCCCAGGCGCTCCAGCGCCTCAATATCTGGGTCGCCCAGCGACGGCGGTTTCATCTCCTCTGATGAATATGGATCCAGCCCATGTGACTTTCGAAGCTCCTTTCGCAGTGTGACCCCAGATTCGCTCGGCCACACCCCCCCGGCCAGGGAGGAGGAGATAAACAATTACATTTGCATGGCAAAGCCTGGTTCACTTCCTGGTCCTGGGAGCCAGTCAAGGGGAATGCCAACACGAGTGGAGGAGCCAGAGTTGGAGAAATGTTTCAGGAAGCGAACACATTCTTCTGAGGCATCACCACCAACTCCATGTCATCAGAAGACTCCATCACAGTCTTCTGCTGCATCGCTGGATGAATATACTGTAATGATGCCTGCACACCCTCGAAGCCGCTCTGCTTCTTCATCATCCTCAACGTACAGAAACTCCTTCATGCCTACACACTCATACCCAGAGGAAAGTTTGGATATGTCAAGAACGAACGACAACGCTGGGTCAGCTCACAAAGATGATGGATACATGCCCATGCTGCCCGGGGTCGCACCCGCAACGCCAACGTTGAAGAATGGTGACTACATGCCCATGAGTCCAAAAAGTGTGTCTGCACCACAACAGATAATCAACCCCAGGCAACACTCACATGTTGACTCCAATGGTTACATGATGATGTCACCAAGTGGCAGCTGCTCTCCAGATGGCAACACAAACTATGGCAAGATGTGGGCTAATGGTGTCAACTCAAAGCTCTCCATTGAAAGCATGGAAGGTAAAGTGTCATCCTGTGGAGACTACATGAACATGTCACCCGCCAGCTGTTCTACAACCAGTACACCACCAGACTGCTTCTTTAACCCTGCTGAAGATCCTCCCAGGCCTACGTACGCCTACTTCTCTTTGCCCCGCTCCTTCAAACATGCCAACAGGAAGCAGGACCAAAGCCCACTTCGGATGTCTCTGGGCTCCAGTCGTTTGGCTTATGCAGATTCATCTTCATCTTCTGCCAGCAGTGACAGCTTGGGTGGTCAGGGCAACTCGCAGCAGTCTGCGGTCAGACCCAAGAGGTCAGAGGGCAACGGTAGGCCGACACGTCCAACAAGACTTTCTCTGGATGCAAGTAAAGCCAGCACTCTTCCAAGAACACGTGAGAGCCCCTTTCCCCCAGAACCCAAAAGTCCTGGAGAGTATGTCAACATTGAGTTCACTGACAAAGCGTTTTCAGCTAGCTTAGCATCACTGTTTTCACCTGCCTTTACAGGAAGTGAACCTGATGTCCCATCAGACCTTTCATCATCTGAGTACATGAACATGCAGCTGGGGTCGCAGGCCAGGCGGCAGTGCCCAGAGATGCAGATCTCCACTTCCTGTTCAGACTACGCCATCATCACTCCATCAAACTCGGTGTCCTGCCCTCCTCTGCCCTGCGAGAGCATATGTGAGCGTGACTACATCAGCATGCAGCTGAGGTCATCCTGCAGTAGATATCCTGATACACAAGGTATGATGCTTATGACAGAATCCTTCTCAAATGATGTTGCACCTCCTTGTTCTGTATCACCCAATCACAACATCTCAACGTTAAGTGGGACACCTGGAAAACCAACTTTGATTGGACCTTTAACAGGGCTTAGTGCGTTCACACGGGTAAACTCCGCTTCTGGACGGAACCAGTGTGCCAAAGTGATCCGGGCCGACCCGCAAGGGAGGCGGCGACACAGCTCTGAGACTTTCGCCTCCACGGCGATGAGAGGGTCGGTGGACACGTCGACGACCTGTCCATCAGGTGATGTAAAGCGCCACAGCTCCGCCTCCTTTGAAAATGTGTGGTTGAGACCCGTTGAGGCAACAGCTGCTTCCTTGGCGCCGTCATCTACAGTAACAAACGGACAAAGGGAAACCGCCTCAGGCCCGAGTCCCACGGTACTGAATCATGAGCAGAATGGCCTGAACTATATTGATCTGGATCTAGTGCAAAATGGGGAGCAGCGCGTTCCAGACTGGAATGCGTTTCAACCTCGGCCAGTTGAATTGGGAGCTGTGGACGGTATAGAAGAACTCCGTGCCTATGCCAGTATAAACTTCCAGAAAGCGGATGAGACCAGAGGGAATCTCACCAACAGGGAAGGTAAGAGCAAGTGTGTGAGAGAGCGAGTTTGTGTGTGTGTGAGAGAGAGCGAGTGTGTGGTTGTTGACAAATGGTTAACAAAGGAGCATCTGATAAAGTTTAAGTTGGCAAAGTTTCCTTTTAAGTGTGTGTTATCATCATACCTGCTTAGAACATTTAATAGGTAATGTGCCTATCGTATTATTATCTCTGAAACAGCCCTCATTCATCTGTGCACTTGGAGCCTTTAATGGAAAATCCCTGTTTGTAATCTTAGGAGAGGACCGAGGGGGGGTTAGATTTCCCTCCCACCGTTGACTCGGCCTGTGCAGGTTGATAAATGGACATATTTGTGAATGGAGGTAGAAAAGGTTAGCATGCCTGCACTTGCTCGCGATGCGACAAAAGGAAAAAGCAGCGCATATGTGCGTTTGTGAGTCACTGCTGTGAACGGCTCGTGTTCAGGTTATGTTTCATTGTGCGTGTGCTTGTCTGAATGGAAGTTTACTTAGCGTGTGACTCAGCTCTTGAGGGAAAGCTTTGATTTTAACCAGCGCTTTAAGAAATGTGCAGCGCTGCGACCTTGTGCCACTTCTGTGCGTTCTGAACGGAGCGTCCGGCCGGTTTGGTGTTGTTTCAGTTTTTACAGTATTTGCTTGTGCTTCAGTCAGCGTAGATTTCCCATCCTTAAAGCTTTCTTTTCTCCTGTTTTTCCAAAACGTGAGATGTTTCTGAAGAACGCGTGATATAGGGTTGAGGCAGAACAGTGTGGGTATCCCATGATGCATCTGAACTCGGTGCCCCGGTGGTGATGAGCATGCTGGGAAACACAGAGACTGCTGTTATTGTTCTGTCCACCTCTGTTTATTGGCTTTGGAATCGGATCACAGTGGAATTGTGGGTAGTCAGCAGACGGCCAAAAAACGGGCATGATGGAGTCAAATATAAGCAGTTTTCACTGTTTCATTATTTACTGTTAATAGCTTTCTGTTTGTAAGATGTTCAATTGTTTATGCACAATATTTTAAGTAAACAGAATATTAAAGATGCAATCTTGTCTTTCTGTTTGAAACTTTATATTGTTCTCATTGTTTAAGTCAAATGAAGGCAAACTGAACCCAGCCGCTCAAATGACGAATCATTGTTATAAACTTAACACTGAACATTGATATCGGACCCACCTAAACACTGATCTGTTATTTGAGTGAATTGTGTTTTGCTCTCATTTAACCCCAGAAAACTTACAGATTGCAACTTTAATATGAACTGTTTTTGCACAGTATTAATCATAATAATGATATGTATACAAATACAAACGGCACTGATTATTTATAAAACACAGTAGACTGGAAAATGTATTAATAATGTAATCGTTTTTATATGCAATGTCTCTAAAGTGTTTCCTGTTTCTACTGTTGCATAGATGTTATCTGATATTTGACATACGGAAGCATTTGATTTGAATCGTGTTGATTTATTCACACAGTTTGTATCTTTAGCTTAGCTTGCATTGGTTATTTTATGTGTGTCTGTTTTTGAGCTTGGCTTGCGATGTTTAGGGGGGCGAAAATGAGCACAGGGTCTTCAGTGTTGCGTAACCAGTGTTTTTGGACTCTGGGAAGCCCTGTGTGACTGTTTGTGTGTCTGTTTGCAGCCCCCCCATGTTTCTCTGGAAAACGCAGCTACAACTGTTTGGCTTCAGTAAACGCCGTCTTGAGTTTGTGTGACGCTGGTAAACAGAAACAAGAAGTTTCATCAGTGTGTCATATGTGTTGTGTTTCGTTTTGCTGCGTTTGTCAGTTCTGACAGAGTTCCTGCCTAAACTCTCCATTTCATCCGCCCGCCTCGTCCGCTAGATGCCCAGCCCATCACACGCTCCTGTGTGGCCCGTTTCCAGTGCCATCCATCGCTATGGTAACCGCAGTGCTTTTTCCCGCTGTCACAGTGGATTAAGGGGCCACAGGCTGAGACGCCGGGGGCTTCAAAAAGCCGCATTCCGATTGGGCGCTGGTGGGGTGGGGTGGGGTGACAGAGTTCTTTGGTGGGTGTGGTCAGAGTGAGACGATTGGAGGCCCTGCCCACCTCAGGCCACCGTGATGGGGTCACCCCGCAGAGTGGCTTCTTGTCCTCATTCACCTCTCTCTCTCTCTCTCTCTCCCTGCCCGTTTTAACCACGTTTTCCTTTATGCTGTCTACCCCGCTCTCTCTTTCATCTTTTGTAGGAAATCTGAAGTGCAAAGTATGGAGGCCAGTGTGATGGGGGCGGGGCTTTTGCAATGAGATCACAGTAGATTAATGACTATTCATGATGCTAGAAAAAGAAATCTGTGTGAGATGGAATCAGAGCATCGCTTCAGAGTTAAACTTAAGGTTTTATTGATTCATTAACGCTCAGTTAATTTTCATTAATGTGTTTATTATGCTCCCAACTGTGTTGTTTTAAATGTATGCACATATTTGTTCATATTTGTTGTCGGCCTCAATGGTTTATTTTTTAAGTTGCAGTGACTCAACACAAATGCATCAGAATTTTGGTTGAAATCATCAACTCAGCACCAAAAATGTAGAGCTAGCGTTATCCGCTAATGCGTTTTGCATATGCATAAACTGATCAGTTGGTAATTGATGTGTTATTTGACAAGCCTAGTGGAAATACTAGCAAAGCCACAGGAAGCAGGATCATAAACAACGGCTAAACTAGCTAAACCGGAGATCACTGTCAAGGTCGTCAGAAGAAAGCTGAGCGGTTCTGGCAGGTCTGGGGCTCTGTTCTTTGATGGGATCCTTGGAATGCATGTGAACGGGAAAACGAGAGGTGTGTGTGAGTGAGTGAGTGTGTGTGTGTGTGTGTGTGTGTGGCTGCAGGGTTGGAATGTAACTGCAGTCTTTGTGCCTGTTTTACGGAGCTGCTTGTTAAACCGAGGGCAGGCAGAGATACGGAGGGATGAGGGACGACAGGAGAGGTGGGAAGAGTTTTACAGCAGGGGAGAGAATCAGGGGTGTTTCAGGGATTAAGTCATCAAGGCTGTGTGTCTCTCATAACCGTTTCAAGTCTGTATTACTAAGTAAAATTCACGTATGTTTCATACAAACCGTGCCTCAGCACTAAGACCCTGACTCTTTGTTGACTGACTCATATTTATTTGTTGTGTTTTTAATGCATGTCAGTGATATTTATTCATTTGATAATTTGTGCTTACTTAAGCACTGTTGTCTAGTTCCTAACCAGATACTAGTTACTTTCAGATCTGATTGTTATCTAGTTAGTATTGTTTCCTTCTGAAAACAGACAATTTTCGTTTGTGTTGTCACTGATGTTTATCTTTTGTATTTGTGTACAATACCTCTGAATGTGTTAAATGAAACGTCAATGTATGACTTTCTGCAAATAAGCATGTTTTTTACAGCTATATTTATACAGCAGAGCAAACAGCACCATTTAAAACATTAAACCTGGAGTGATTGATGTGTTTGAAGACTGTAGTTGAATATATGATTCAGTTAGTGCCGCATGTTCCTTAAAACATTCCCTTGTGTTTCACAGGCAGAAATTAGTCGTGCAGATTATGAAATAACTTGAGTAGATAAGGACAGATTTAGTTTTTAAACCGTCCCTTTAAATAGTGTTTGAGTTTCATTTCTGCCATCGTTTCTGAATCTCTGAAGGTTTTCATGGTTTTCTGACACCTGTAAAAGATTTCTCAGATGGAGTCAAACATGAGATGAGCAGAGATCCGTATAATCCTCATAATTGCTTTCAGAAATGTCCGTGTCTGTGAGGTTATCGCACCGTTCCCACAACAAAGCTTTGCTTTGTGTCATACCAAGAGAGAAGACTGTGATCTTTCACTGTGTTCTTCAAAGCTGCTTAGAGTTTGTCAGAAATTTCACACCGAGTCCTCGCGTCGCTAATGTGTTGCTGTCTATTTTGGGTGAGGGTCGGAAGGATGTGGCGAGTTTGGCCAGGTATCAGAGTGTTCCGGCTCTCGCCATGAGACTTGGCACCGACCCGGTGGCCACGAGCCACGTGTTAGTTATATCCATCTGAGAATGATCTGTTCTGGTATTCGACCACTGCTTGACTGACATTTGAACTGACTGTATGGGTTGGCTACATGAAAACAAAGTGCTTTGCATATTCCTGTGGGGGTCGGTGACCACCGCGGTCACTCTGCAGGGCGGTATGGACTCCTGGCTGGGACGTGGTGGTCCTTTTTTTGAGAGATCACAATGTCTGTATGGACCTGGTATAATGGAACAGGTTCTATCAATAGATTTGATACAGCAGGCTTTGTGTTTTGATGGCATTGGCTGTACGTGGTCTTCACATACTCCGGACAGGAGATGTACGTGTGTTTCAGTAAGAGTTGCACAGCGGGGGTCTCTAGTCGCATTTTTAAAATATGACTTCGCTTGAGATGGTGTCTTGAATCGCAGGCACTGTGGTGCGAGGTGACAGCCATAGACGTCATTTTAACATATGAACGTGTCTAACAATTAACAACTAGCTCCTGACATGATGTTATTGATGTTGTTTTGTGAGGTTTAAATCTATGCAAAACTGTAAAACGTTTTTTTTCTTCCTCCCTAGCAGTTAGCATCAGCACGCTTTAAACCCAGTATGTTATGTTGTTATTTTTTTAAATACATTTTTATTTTATTTACAGTATTATTTCTCAGTTATTAAAAAACTGTCTGAAATCTATTTCAGATTTGTCACTTCAAAAGCATCGCTAGCAAATGCGTGTCTAAATAAACTTGTTGGTTTGTTGCTGTCTGATGAATTGCCTCTAGTTTTTATATTTCTGTTTTATTCAGCTGAGCAGAAGTGCTGAGTGTTTGTCGGATCTGAGAGAAGCAGTTCTGTTCCACTCCGCCCTGCTCCGTTGGTCTGGATGAGATCCTCATGGCCCAGTTGGATCCGTTATGTTCTTGTCCTCACTTCACCCGAGCCACACACACACACACACTCACTCACTCTTTCCTGTCTCTCTCTTTTTATTCCTCTCTCTCTCTGGTCAGGGCTGGGTCGAGGCCAATGCAAGGACAGGGAGTTTGGAAAGATACGACAGAAAAAGACGTCAGAGGTTGTGCGTGCGTTTGCGTTCAGTTGATGCGTTTATATTTACGACTCAAAATTCTTCTTTATGATGTTGCATTTGCTTTTAGCGGATGGTGGTAAATCTTCGGCTTCGTTCTTCTTCCCGTTATTCCCACGACAACCGATCAGGCTGCGTCCAAACAAAGCCGCGGCGAACTCACTGACTGACATTTATGTTTTCGCTTCCCTGGCGGTAAATCATTTCTGTGCGGCCGATAAAACATTCAGGAGCTTGTTTCACTGTTTCATATTGTGTGCATACAGGCCAGCGGCTCTGGATGTGTGTGTGTGTTTGTGCGCTTGTCGCTGAGGTCAGCGCGTCAGTTTCTCAGGAGTTTGCTGAGGCATGCCTGAGCCTCAAACAAGCCGCCTTTTATTTTCCTCCTACTTTTTTTTGCTCTCTATCAGTTTTAGCATCGTAGCTTCCAAACCGTTGCTGTCGTACCTCTTTTGTTTAGGGGCTCGTCACGTGTGCCGGAGAGTCGCTCTGAGTTTACTCAGCGCAGAACTTCTGAGGAAAGCGAATGGATTTACCGTCGACAGAACTTCTCTTGTCCTGTTACATCTTCTGGTTCTTGTTGTGTCATATTTTCTCTCTGTCATAAAAATTCTTTCTTAACCTGAAACCCAACTAACAATTTTTGGTTGTAGGAACTTTTATATAATGATATATATGACATTTGTAAAGTTCTGCTGAGGTTATTGCAAGAACAGTTTTGGATAACTTTAAGAGAACTCGTAGAGAATGCTCTCAGAACGTTCCCTGTTAGCTGTTAGTGTTCCTACAGTGAGATTGAATAGTACCTGTAGGGTTCCGTGTTTACAAACCATCATAGTTCTAAGGTTCTTCAAAGAACTGTCATTGTTGTGTCCCAAAACAGGTTATTGCTGTGATATCATGTCTAAAACTGTAAATGTTGTGTTTTTTTTTCTTAACCTCAGAGATATTCTGTCAAGATGTGTAACAGCTTTGAAAGCGTGACGAAATGAGAGCGTTTCTGAGGCGTGTGAACCGGGTCATCGCATGCCTCCTCTGATAAGTTCTTTGTAGATCTTCGAAGGACACGTTATGTCTTGCGTCAGAGGAGAGCAGGGAGTCAGAAACGGAGCCCCGTAGAACGAAACTTTCACCTTGCGTCAGTATCACGGAGGGCAGCTGCCGACGGCCATCTTGGGTTGAAGGAAAATCTGCTTTGAGTTCCTTGCGGTTTACAGCTTCTAGGATGAGCACAGCAGCGAGAGGAGGGGAAAGAGAGAGTGTGTGTGTGTCTCGACTTGCTGAAGTAGGCAAAACATCTGGTGTGTGTGTGGGAGATGGAAGTTTTTCCTTTGCTAAAGGGAATGGTATTTGGCACACACTGCCTCTTCCACATCACACACACACACGCTGAGCTGATATAGACGCTTTGTTTGTTTTCCGGCCTCCAGAACGCACAGCGGCATTGTTCCTTCATCGCAAACACCAACATTTAATCCCTGTTTTGTTTAGAGATGTTTTGAAATGGGCTTGTTTGGTGTAATTTACTTCAGTTCTGTGGACTATTGTTCCACAGTCGAACGACAGCTGAATACTGCATTGGTGTGTGACTTCAGGGTGTGTATTGGAAACCTCAGATGTGGCCGGCCGTGTGTGTGTGTGTGTGTGTGTGTGTGTGGTTTCTCCCCCAGATCTCTGAGAACGTGAAGTTTTTTGTATGTGAGGTGGTTTAGAAGTTCCTAGTCATCATTTTGAGCGTGTGTTTGAATGAAGTTTGATTTAGCAGAGGAAGTTTGTCAGTGTGGTTTTATTGTGCTTGTAAGCCGCCTCACTTCAGAAGTCTGCGACTGATTTCATCAAGTGGTGGGTGTGTGTGTGTGAGTGAGTGTGTGTGTGGATTGGCACCGGTGCTAAATGTTCTCTCTCTGTGAATACGACCTGTGTGCTGACGTCAGTAGAGCCCAATCACAGCTCACACCGCGGCACACATCTGTAACCCAATCCCCTGCAGCGTGTGCTTGAGTGTGTGTGGAAGTTTCAGCAGGCTAAAAATGTCACCACTCTCCCAGGTCCTGGCACTGAGTGTGTGTGTGTGTGTGAGTGTGAGAGAGCCAGTGTGAGTTTAAAGGTGTGTGTGTGTGTGTATGTATGTATGAGAAAGTGTGAGTTTGAATGTGTTAGAGTTTGAGAATGTGTGAGTGTGTGTTACATGGCTTTCTGGCTAAATGACGTTCAGTCGCTGAGCTGACAGTGGACGGGCGTCATTCCTCATCCGTGGCCTTATAAGGTTTTCTGCAGAGTAAAGCTTGTCCCTCCTCTACAGCAGCAGTGTGTGTGTGTGTGTGTGTGTGTGTGTGTGTGTGTGCAGCACACACAACTATGAGTTATGACATAAGAACATGCATGTCTTGTGTGTATTTACAGACACTCTCTCTCGAGCAGAACAGACACAGAAAGCCTGCAGCGTGTTATACGTCCCCTAAATGACTGCATAGCAACACAGTGACAACATAGCACACAACACCATCACATCATGTGATGTCAGACATTTACTTTGTTCGTTTCCCTCTCTCTCTCCTTTTGCATGTTGCAGGTCTCTCGTTCCAACATTAAAATCCCACAATTGGAATTCTGGTAATGCAAAATACTATGGGTAGCCCCGCCCCCTCATTCCGGGACGTCGTGAGTTCCGGGAGCGATATTTTTGATTGGCGTTCCTGCTTTTTTTCCCACGCTGTGTGTTTGCACAGTCCGGCAACTTATAATTTTATTCTCTGCAATTTTCTCCATCTCTCTGATTTTCTGAGTTAAAGAGGTCCTACAAACGCTGGCCTGTAAACGATCCTGACTTGGGGGTTGCAGAGTTGTGAGGGGCTTTCATGTTCTCGCCGCCGGCCCGTCAGACTCGCGGCTCTTTGCTCTGCTGCAACACAGCGCTGTATTTATAGCTGAGGTTTATGTCAAGCCGCTGTTGCTATAGCTCTGAGCTCAGGCCTGGTCCTTTTTTCCAGTAGATATAAGCTGAGGCCTAATCATAACAACTTGGAGCTGCGTGCTGGGGCCTATTTCTCTTCAGCTGCATCACAGGGCCTTGTGTCATTCCTTCGTTGCTTTCCTCTGCGGTTGTTCCGTTGCACGTACACAAATAATTCTCATACAGGGAGTGTTTGATTGTAGTGACCTAAACAAATCTTTCAACAGACAGATCTCATTCATTTAGTTTTACCTCAGCGTCTCAAATGACCCATTTGCATGTCATTCATTCATTGTTTACAGTTGATTCCATTAGACTCTGACATTAGCATGTTTTTAAGGTAATCGTGTAGGAAAAAGCGCACACACGGATTGAAATAAGCTGTTATTTGTGCAGAACTTTTTGGCAATACTTTCCAGTACAGGGTAACGCAACACTGACGTTTTCTTTGTCTGCGTGTACCATTTTTTTACCAAGTCGAATACACGTAGTGCTGTTCTCATGTGTTTGTTTTATTGGCAGCTGTTTAAAGCAGCGTTTTATGTCAGAGTTGAAGTTTCGAAAGAGCTGTAAGTTATAAAAGGATCGTAGAATTGATCTTGGCGGTTGGGCAACGTGAGCATTTGTGTTTGTTTTGAATGGAGAAAAACAAATGGGGTCAGTCGCTCAGTGATGTAATGGCGTGTGACATCATAAGGACTGCATTCAGGGCAATGACAGATTCAGGTAAAAGGTCTGGTACCAAAATCAGAGTCTAAACAAATCAGCTCACAGGGCAAAATAGATGAGGCTGTGTGACAATAATGCCAGATACATGAAAAGAGGGCAGCAGTTTTGGGCCAGCAGTCTGCTGAGGCAGCACACTGGTTTTGAAACACAACGGCAAACGCACACTTAGACGTGAGTTACACAACGCGGTTTTATGGTTATGACTTCATCGCTCTTAAGACGCGCATTAGAAACGTCTTATGTGGTGATGGTGAACAGGTGCGTGTGCTAATGCGTGTGCAGTCTGTGTCCTGATCTTTTAATCACCGTCAGAGAGAAAGTTACATAATGACAACAGATCGTAGTTGTGTGTGTCTGAGTGGATTAGAGGTGCGATGTGGACAGGACAGCAGGGAACACTGCTGTCGAGCGACACACATGAACATGTAAACAGAGAGATCGGTCTGCAGAAGATAAAATCAAACAAGCTTTCGGCTTCTCCTATGTTTTAATGTTGTATATCAAAACTTTATTCCCAAGTTATTTTAAATAATATTTATTGCAGAATAACAATTCTCAATATCGTTCTTAAACGTTTGGTGTCAACATTATAAAAATGTTCTTATAACTGTTAGCTTTGTTTTTGGCACAGAACTCAATCCTGTGTTGAGTTTTCCAACTGTTTATCAACTGTTGGCAAGGTCAAACCAAATGAAACGTCCAAGAACGAGTTGTGTTTTTAAATGAATGGAAAAGGAGGTTCTGTTTGTGTCCACATGAGACAGAGAAACAGATTGTGTTCCTAAAAAGCAGATTAAGCGCCTGTTTCTACTTAAAATAACGCTTGTGTTTTGTTTCCTGTTTGTCTGTCGCTTTTATCTTCTAACCTTTGTGTCTCTCTTCCTTTTTCCCCCAGAATGAAGAGAACACAGACAGAATCTCTCACCATCCACCACAAACCGGACCTCAGAAAACTGGACCTCAATAAACTCATTACACTAACCTAATTTACCTGGACCGTATCAAAACCATGATATGGTCCACAGCCGGACTCTACCAAAACCATATGGACAATAAACGCCACATACGGACCTCAGAACGTATCCGGACCTCACGAATGCTGGATTTCACTAACCACAGATCTTCCACAGCCTGGATCCCTCAGAACCGAGCTTTCACTGTGCATTCTTCCTCAGACTTTACCAGAACTTGGGTAGCACTGTCCAACTAATAGCTGTTACAGACTTCATACCAATCGCTGTTAAGATTTGACCGTTAAAAATGGTACGACGGCACCTTTCTGCGTTGAGGTACAAGCAATGGTACTGCAATGGTACTGCACTCGTTGTTTCTCAAGCAATGTTACATTTTTAAATGCTAATTGTGTAAATGATGGTACATTATTAGTAACAAATGTTAAAGAAATGTTTTTGGTACAGGGATCCTCAACGAAGGACCCAACTGGGTTGGTACGACAGCAGAACCCTCAACAGTGTTTTGTCGTACTGTTTTTTTTTTCTTAGTACAACCAGACATTACAAATACAGACGGTGTTACACACAACGATACAACCGTCTGCTGAACACACACTTGTACACACCCAGCACGGATGACCTCAAGCACCAAGACTTGACCTCAGGACTTTTATTTTGAAAGCGTTTACACACACACACACACACACACACACTGTGTTTGAGCACTGTGAGCCATAACTCGACCTCATGCTGTCAAACACACACTGTGATGTCTGTCAAAACTTTTATCAGTTTCTTTCATTTCATATAACATCCCCTGTAATTAAATCACTTATATATCACATATCCAGTGTACATTCAAAAATGTGGGTACTGAATTAGTTTCATTTTTATTAGTTTAGTAGTTATTTTTAAATATTGTTTCTTTTTTACTGGCACAGGTTTGGTAAAAGTTGATTAAACGGTACAGTTTGTACTTGGTAACACACTTATTTTTTTATTGAGGTAACATCACCAGTGAATGAGGCCTTACAGTCCAGATTGGGCTAAATTTACAGCTTATTTAAGCAATCAGATGTATGTGTGTGTAAATCCCATGACTGAACTAATGTTACTGATCACATTATATCACCACTAGCGGGTCAGACTGAACAAAACCCAGTAAAGGGTTCAGTGACGGTAACATGTATCTGTACAGACAGCAGTACTGCAGTTCTTTAACATCCTGCTGTAATGTTTTGTTAGTCAGTAAAAGTTGCTCAACTTTTAAGGCTGTTATTTTATTACAGTTATTTCCTACCTTTTATTTTTGCTTAAAATAACTCGCGCCGTGGCGTTGGTAAAGTCACCGCGACAAGTTTTTAAAAGGAAAAAAAACTCGATGTCTGTCATTTTTGCTGCTGAAAAACGATGAACAATCTGTAAATTATTGAACATAGAAATGTTGTTCTTGGTTCTTTAAAGAGTTAAAGTATTTAACATTTCGTTTTGTTTGTTTTTAGACACATTTTTCTGGTCGTGTGTCTACTGTTCTTAAGTTCTTTTAGCGGGAATATTTGCTTTATAGTAAAACGTGTAATCCAACTTTTCAAGAAATTGGTACAGATTTATCATTTCATTATTTTTTTAAAGATGAATTATAATGTGTAATTTCCCTCCCCGCAGAAACCAAACCCTGATTGGCTGAGACAGTGATGTTTCTGTAACCTGATAGGCTGATTGCAAAGGTTGTAGTTGTCAGTTAACACCCTGTTGTTAAGATATCATACAGACATCGCTGTCCCAAACAACCATTGTGTGGCCAAACCTTCAACATCTCAACCAAACTTGTTCTTCAGTGTATATAATGCGTTGTATAAAGATAAATTGCTGATTGATAATGATGGTTAATAGACTGCTGAAAGCAAGCAGATGATTGGTCGACTGGAGTGAATGAATGAACCAATGAATGAATAACGACATGTAAACAAGTGTATGTACAGTGTAATGGATGTATGCACACGTAAACAAATGTTTGTTTGTTTTACGAATGAAATTTGCAGAAGTAAAATTTCTCCCATTTACAAGAATGGCATTTTCTGGAACCTGGATGTGTAATAAAGTAGAAGCGCTTATCTTTTCAGAACCTCCGTTTCTGTGTGTTTTATGGACGATCTTTGATGTGTTGTGAGAAGACTAGTAGCTTAAAAATAAACAAATGTTTACAAATGTGTTCAACAAATAGTCTGTATGTTACCCTGATTCCCAACAATATGTTTATAATAATTAATAATTTAAACTGTCAGGTCTGATTTGCCAAGAAATATCAGTTTGGCTTCATTTGACTGTAACGTGTGTAATGAAAAGATGCAAAATAAACTGCAATGTCATGTTTTAAACAGAGGTGGCGACAGAGAGGCTTTAACTTCTAGCTAATAATAACACAATAGAAAAAATGAGGTTTCAACATTTGCATACCGTTTAAATCGCTCTGTTGCTCACCACCTAAGACCAGTTCTGTTCGTTTCATAATGGTGGGTTTTCACGAGTATGTTTTCCCTGTGGAGTCACATCGGACCACTTTGAGGCATTTACGTCTGAGAGTCTCGGGTTTAAACAGGAGATTCTTGGATTGCGGCACGTAGACGGAGCTCTGGAGACCAGCAACATATGGAAAGTCTTTCAAATGTGGATTAGGAAAGAATGACATGAGATGCACCTCAGCCAACAGTTTTAGGTTGTAGGAACGTTTCCATTAAGTAGCAAAAACATCCCAAATGTTATTTTAAAAGTTCTAGGAACGTTCCAACGCCCATTTTTTTAATGTTGCATTAATGTTTTTGTTTTGGTTATGAGAACACAAAACTTAATTTCTGTAACTTTCTGAGCGTTTCACTAGCAAGTTAAAAATAATGTTTTGTTATATTTGTAATATATATTACTGCAAGAACGTTTTTGAGAACTTTAGGAAAATGTTAGCCAACGTTCTAGGAATGTTCCCTGTAAGCTAGAGGCCCCATCAATGGAGTTGTTCACTCTTCAGGATATCTGAGTACAAGCAAACAAAAGAAACGTCTTACTGTGTGTGTGTGGGGTCAGTGCGTTTGGGATGTGGAAATCTGGTTCAGCTCAGGTGGAGACCATAAGCCGTGTGTGTTTGAGGCTGTAGCTGCAGGGATTTTATCCTCATTGTTGGCACTGTGGCGCTTAATCAGATCTGCACACGCTGGCACAATCACCTCCACGGGACACGCTGTCCCTGCTTTCACCGTCCTGGAGTCGGAGACCTCGCGCCGGGGATGCCGTCCTCAGATTCCCCCGTTTAACTCAATTAGCCTCAGTAAACTCAGTTTAGATTAGTGATGCATTAGTTCAACAGAATAAAGCACAACTATATATGGAAACAACACTGATATGCTAAAACAGGGGTCTGCAAACCATGGTTCTGGTGGTCCACGGGCCTGCAGAGCAGTCCCTCAGATCTTCATTAGCAGGTACAGGTGTGATTCATTAGAGCTGGAGCTGGACTCTGGAGGTCTGTGGATCTTGGTGGAGACCTCAGCACCAAACACAGGTTCTCATGTCCTGCTTTGTGTTCTCAGTAAGTCAACTCCTCAATGTTATCAAAACGTTGCTGTAGTGTTGTTAGTAGAACCTTTTTTAATGTTATATATCAGGCACATCAAACATTTCATTCTTAAGTTGTTAGTGGATGTTAACAAAGTTTGCATAATGTTCTAATAACAGCAATATGTTAATATCATTTTTACCATTTATGTTGCCTGATGGAAATGTTCAGGAAACATTATTGCAACCTAATATTGTTAGCTGGGTAAGCGCTAGGTAATGGTTTGCTAGCCCCAGTTAAAATGTCCCACCCACAAATCTCTTGGTTTGGTTCCCTGTGTTGGTCCCTACAGCTAGTGCCTCTTTGGTGTAAGTTATGTTTTGAATAAGTTGCCTCTCACAACAGACAATGAACAGTACTGGCACAACACAACCTACATGCAGTAACAAAGCAATCCTTTTAAAAGACTCACTTGTGTTTGAAGCCACTCCTCCCTACACACACACACACACACACACACACACCTGGTTTATAATGTGTTGTTAGGAAGCCAGGTAGCTGACTGACAGGAATGATAGACATGCAGTCGTTCTCTCTCATTAGGGAGTGAGAGAATGACAGAGTTTAGCATCTGAACAAGTGCACACAATGGCTTCTGAAAAGCACACGTTCACACACAGATAACTGTTGACTTTATTGCAGGGTGCAATAATGTGATGCGTCTGCTGTGCTATGATAAAGTTTCAGTAAGCGTATACTTACTGGTTGTAAAACAAGCCCAGGACCAGATGTTGAACTAAACTGAACAACAGAACTGGAAATAATTCTGCTGAGTGACTTTGTACCATTCAACAAATACATCTTATGAGTTAAACAAAACTGTAAAACATGTTACTGAGTAAAAAATTTGAGTTGAGGGCCTTTAAATATTTGTGGACAATGGAGATCAAAGACTGAGAGCCACTGATTTATAGTATAGCTATTCTATTCTGATATATATATTAGATGTTAGATGTATGTGTGTTTATGTGTATATATATCTATACGTCTATATATAGATGGATACCCATAGGGATCTATAGGTAGACAATAAACATTAGAACGTGTCACACACACTTGGAGTGAATTGTTCTAACTCTGACTAGCATCAGAGCTGCTGTTAGCATGTTTTGCCTTAGAGAAGATCTCAAAACACACGGGACAGAATGCAAACGGTCCAGATGAAAGAACTGAAGATAACTAATGAGAAACCCAAAAACAAAGCGAGCCGAGACTAAACAGAACTCTTATAAACACAAACAGGGTTAGATCACAGCAAAAGTCATTATGAGTCCGACAGGAGGAAGCCGTGCCCAAAAACAGGCGAGTGACGGGGGCAGAACTTGATGGAGGTAACAGAGAGAAAGAGGACAAAGTTTGGAAGTGTTTAAAGCCGCGTGTGTGTGTGTGTGTGTGTGTGTGTGTGTGTGTGTGTGTGTGCGTATGTGTGCAGTATGTTGGAGTTTGATGTATAAAGGGGCTCCACAGCAGTCTAGGAGATAATACACAGCAGATGTGTCCTTATCTGACTCTGAGAGGGGTTGTGCTGAACCCAGACGAAGATGAAAACACCAGAACCAGCCGTTTGCATGCATGCATGCTACCGTCCGCATGCCACCAACTGACCGTTGCATTTAATGCAATGCATTAAGAATGTTAACCAACATTACAAAGAATCCCCTGACTGCAAAAAACACGTCTGTTAATCTCAAAACATTTTACAGTAATTAAGCTCATATGCATTAGACTTGCATTAAAAAAGTAAACTTTAAAAAATGTTTTATACTAAGTGAATGTGTCCTGTTAATGGGACATTTTTTCCTGGAAAACAAGACAAGAATGCAAATGAAGAAAATGTTTTCCTGCCGTGTGTGATGGGGAAAAGTTTCCTGTTCCAGTCTGTTGGTGGGTGACCTCAAAAGCCTGACACCAAACGCTCCATTAATTCAGAGAAGTATCTGGCCTCCTAAATGCTTTTCAGCCCTGAAGGCACAACACGTTGTGGGACAAAGTCTGTTGTGTAGCTCCTCTGACTGCCAACTCTCAAGTTTTGGGTTTTTGAGTAAAAATTATCAAAGCCTGGCGAGTCGGTTGCTTTTATCAGAGGCCAAGATGAGATGAGAGGCTGCTGAGGTGGTCGGACACCCTTTCATTAACAGTCGGGCTGAAACCACTGATAAACACACATTTAGCTTTGAACCGACTCAGCGGTGGCTGTAGACTCACTGTAGCGCTGACAGATTCTCAGCTAACAACTTTACGAAGTACGAACGGTTTCCTAATGTTTCCATGAAGTAAGAAAATGATCAAAATGATTTTTTGAGAGTTCTAAGAACATTCAGTTTTTCAGAGGTTGTTTTAACGTTATTGCATGAACATAAAAACGTTTTATTTGATCATTTTTATTCTGTAAGGTTTGTAAAACATTATGCTAAGAACTTGAGTTATGATTGTTGAGTTATGAACTTGAGTCAAGAACGTTTTCATAACATTGAGAATGATTTTGGAGAACGTTCCCTGCTGTTTGCTTCTCATGCAGCTTTAACACATCCAAACGTTTTGAGCAATCGTGATCTTTGTTCTTGAGTTTATCTCTATATTTAGCATCAGGACAGAGTCGTTTCGGCTCCTATTGATGCGTTTGGGGACAAACGGCGCAGAAACAGCGGCGGTCATGCGGCGCTCATCTGAAGCCTAATTCAGTTTGAGCGTGTGACTCAGATCAGGTTTGGGAACGCGAGCGTTCAGCTCGTAAACGCTGGAGTAACGTGGAGTCCGAAGCAAAGGTGATATGCATGAGGACAGGGCCGAAAGGAAGCTGATCTGGTAAAGACAGGATGTTCCTTTGCCTTACAGGGTCAGTGTGAGAAAACAAAACGACCCAAGAGAACCCGGGGGAACCTCAGACCACATGACCCCAAATTCTGTACCCCATGAACGTTTATATGTTTGCTGTAAGGAGCGATAGCGCAGGTATTAGTGTAGTTGCAGTGACAGCCATGCAAGAAGGTTTCTTAAGATATGTGATGCTGTATAATGCCCATCCAGCCAGAGCGTTACCTGAATGTTTGCTAGATTTTCCACACAAAGCTAATAAAAACGTTCCTGCAGTAACATAAATAGTATGTTTCTGTAATGTTACACATCTTATAAATACGTTATTTATAAGGGGTTTGTGGAAAATGTAAAAAATGTTACAGAATTAAAATGTAAAAAAATGTTTTTTTACACAAGCAAATATGTTAATACAGCATCTAAAAAACTTCCTAGAACTTTCAAAATACTATTTTTATTTTCTTTTATTTACAGTTATTTATTTACAGCTGCTCAATGCAAACATTGGAGAGGTGGGATTCATTCCTCCCAGGATCTGTTAGCTGACTTCCTAACAAAACCCTTTTTGATAAGAGCGTGTGTGTTTTTCTGTGACTCGGTTGGAGGTCACTGATAGTACAGCATCGCTCCTCGAACCTCAGGCCTCGTGTCCTCACAGAACTTCCTGTCTGAGCGTTTGAGATTTACCGGGGACGCCGTGTCAGTTCAGGTCAGCGCTCACAGTAAATCACACCGTAAAGTCTTCACGGATAACGTCTTCATTACTGGGTCAAAGTTAATGAAGATCAGCGACACGCGGCCCATGCGGTGTTCAGTGCTTCTATGAAAGCAAACATGTAGTGGTTGTTACGTCATGTGAGCTAAAATTTCACATGGTAAAATTTTCACATGGTAAAATGGTGTGATTTTACCATTTACCATTTTACTACGGTAACATACGTTGGGTTGTAAAATCTTAAAGGACCGTAGCAAGTGGTATTTTGGCTGAAACTTTGGTTACCATGGCAATGTGGTATGTCTATGGTTGTGCATTGATAGGGTAGAGAGTTTCAATACAAATAGATTGTACAAAGAGAGAGAGAGAGAGAAAGAGAGAGAGAGAGAGAAATGGGGTGACTGTCACAGACAGTCTCCTTAGGGCATTGACAGTCCTAAGACACAACACAACACAATAGCTTACAGAAAATAGAGGGAGAGAGAAACTGCAGCTTTAATCTGCACATTCTCTGTGGTGTGTGTTTGTTTGTGTGTGTTTGTGTGTGTTATGTAACCGGGATTGTGACGTGGGATTTAAATCATAACCCACTTTTGTTTACATTATAACACACACACACACAGCCGCAGTTTATCGCTACAAAACCACAACTGAACATGTTGCTGCCTTCCTCTGGTTATGATGTAATAGACTTACATGACTGAAGTCATTGACCTGTGTCATAAAGATGCATTTCATAGCACTTTTGACGGCTGGCCATTTAAATCACAAACCCAAAAACATACAAATGTGTCTGATGTGTGTGCGTGTGCGTAACATTCGAATGTTATTTTTGGCACTGTGGTTGGCATAGAATCATAGCCTAAATATTACTTTAACATTGAGTCTAAACCTTCACAGATGAACGTACACACACACACACATACACACACACAGCGACATTTGGCATCCGTTTCTCTGCCTTTGACATTTTACATGCTATCAGTTTCTGCACTCTAATAAACATGTTTGCTTGTGTGTGTTGTATAACAGCTCTGAGGTGTGTTGAGTGCCACTGACCTTTTGTATTTACTGGGTCAGAACATTAGAAAGCAGATCGACACACACTCACACGGCACCGTAGTGTGTGTTGTTGAGGCAGGGTGTAAAGTCTTTGATCAGATCACAGGCTACATTCCACATCTGTGTGTGTGTGT
>JBAJNP010006249.1:0-26134 GCA_036877545.1 Yasuhikotakia modesta | reverse complement strand
AAATATATGTAACTAATATAATTTCAGATCAACTAATGGCACTAATTTTGCCGTGGTGGAAATGTGTGAAACTGTCCAAGATCACACACCAGCACTGCATCAGTAGTGACACACATTAAAATGTAAAAACCTAATGTAGAATGTTAGATTACACCATTCTACCATTTATACTGCACTTGTCCTCTGAAATCGCAGGGCGAAATGTGTTAACAGCAAACCAGTCCACTCATTTACATACTGTGGCTTTAAAGGCACTTAGTGAGGAACAACTACTGCACGTCTGTATCATTCATTCAAGCGGAGATGACTTGTTTACATCCCCTGTGCTGCGGAGGTGATAAGGGAGTAAAAAGTGAGAGAAAGAGAAAAAGATGAAACTGTAAATTCTTATCAGAAGGAGAAAGCGAAGAAAGAAGACGAGGAAAAGGGCCCTTAGATCAAAGCCCGACAAAATGTGCCGAGTGTTGACTCCAGGTATTGGGGTGGGTCCGACTCACCTTACTGTCACTTTTATACCTTTCATCACCCAGGGCCTCGCAAAACAGGATATAAATAAGTCATGCTTAATGTTGTCACCCCCATAATGGAGAGGGAAATGTCCTAGAATCAGAAAGGTGTCACATTAAAAGCAAAGTGTTTGAAAGGAGCGATTCTGACTTTTTCCTTTTCCCCTCGACAAGATTTTATTTTTCAAAGTGGCACTAAAAGCTTGAAAGACTAATGCTGCTGTACTAGTGTTGAGGGGTTAGGCTATATATTGCCAAATACACTCTGAGGATCTATTATTCTCCAAAAAGCAAATATTTCTAAGCACAAGCACTGAACCGAATGTTAGACCTGAAAATGTGCAGTTATATTTATCAGCAGAAACGCTTGTGAGTCTGTTTAACCTAAATTGTCATTATACCCTTTCTACTGCAGATTGTTGAATTTTGTAACCACATTCTGTGCTAATATTGAATGATATTTGTGAAAATGTCTTCATTTATTGGTGTACTTGGCCTTTTAGATACTATATGAAAACTTATATTAAGTTATTGATATTGAAGCCACATCCAGAAAACATACACAAATAAGAGATTAGCACAGTTTGCTCTCCCTTTAATTATGTTGCTGTCTAGGAGAAACTGTTTCAATACTAAGAGATCTAATTTGTGATTTCTCTGTCATGTGAGTAAAGTCCATGTGACGCAGGCACTTTTTCTGCACACATGCAGGACGCACTGCGAGGTTGACTGCGGCCAACTGTACATTAAAGATCCGTCTCTTTTCAGACATGCAGTAATGCAGCCTGCAAAGTGCTTTACCTCATCTGCTGGCACAATGTATTCTCTCTGTCTCTCTCTCTTTCTCTCTCTCTCTGCACAATCTACACCCAATGCCAAACCATCTCCGTCCCATCTACGACGCTTAAGTCAGTGGAAGAATCCATTTACAATGTGTGCTTTGGAAAGGCTCCCTGACAATGCATGGCAGATTAGACTGACATTTGTGATGAATCTTTCATAAACACTTTCTCCAGCCGAGGCGTCTCTGAGTTCCCCGCGCTGAGAGAGCGACTGTTCAGATGTCATCTCGACGGGTCCTCGCACTGAGAGGAGAGTGACACAGAACTCGCTGAGTGGGGCATTAAAATTAATCCAGAAGTCACACGCAGCTGCGGCGCATCACAACGACTACCACCCTCTTCCAAAACCCTCCCCAACCAAAATAAAGCACGGCGACATGTGTCCACCAGCTCACACAGCCTTCACATTCAAAGTCAAATTCATGTCCTCATCAATTCTTCACTGTGATTCTCGGCATTTGTTTCATTTGCATAACTTTTGTCTGTCTGTT
The DNA here is from genome assembly GCA_036877545.1 of Yasuhikotakia modesta. Taxonomy (NCBI): domain Eukaryota; kingdom Metazoa; phylum Chordata; class Actinopteri; order Cypriniformes; family Botiidae; genus Yasuhikotakia; species Yasuhikotakia modesta. The sequence goes on along the minus strand of JBAJNP010006249.1, from coordinate 24,295 downwards.
TTCCGCTCTTTGAGTTGGAACACAGTTTTCCTTTCTTTGACGTCCTCTTTAAGAATGCGGCTTCAAATTTAATGCGAGCAACAGAAATATATAAATATATCAAAGGTTGACAAGACGCCGCTCCACTTTATTCTTTTTGAAACGCGGTTCTGTTGGTGCATTAAGGATGGTGAAAGATAAGTGACAAGGGGGCGCGGGCACACATGGAGACACAGGTTATCTCACGCATACATGCCACATCTGATTTCAGTCTGTCCCTGCCAAGTCTGTCTGCAACAAAGAAGGGACTCAACAGTGATACTGGCTACCAGCGCAATGCAGAGACTACAGCCAGCATGGATTTGATTTGACATTGGAGTTCAACATCATTAACATCACAATATTTGCTATGCCTTTATGCAATAATACATTTCAATCAAAAATGTGTAACTTTTATTATACATGAAGAGTGCATATAAAATCGCATAGTTCTAGTCATATACAACGATTGTTTTTTGTTTTTATCTTCTATCCATTCCTAATGACAATATTGGAGTTATAATTAATTTTTATTGATCATTCTTTTGTGTACAATTGTGTAAACATGGCTTTATGTAGTACGCAAATGGTGTCTCTTTAATTCATAGATACATCACACTGCTCTCAAAAAAGCAAATGGCTGTCTGATAAATGATACAGTAATGGCTAAAATGCTTTTAATGGCTGGTTAAAATGATACCATCCCTAATTCAAACTGAAACCAGGGGAAGATCAATACACCAAAACATTTCTGAAGCACCTCTGAAAGTGCCGGACAGAAGTAAAAGGCCTCTGTAAATGTTTTATTATCTTATCTTATTGTAAAAAGTGCTACTAAAGTTTCCACTCATTCACATACAGGCAAGCAGCTCAGCTCTTCAAGCGTCACATTCAAAGTGTTGCGTTGTGGCTTTTCTCACTTTCTGGGTACCCGCACACTCCATTGTCCATTTTTGAGAGGGTTTGGCATGGCCTGGGGTACAAGGGAGTTGATGCAAATGATGTCTGGTATTAAATATTGATCCCATTGCATTTTAACTCAAGATAGTCCTCAAACTCACAAACAGACGCTTGTCTCTTTAAATCAGCAGAACTGTCGCTTTTGTGGCTGTCTGTTTACAAAATAAGAGACTGAAAATGAGACTTGGTCCCAAAAGAGGAACTCCTTGTTTAAATATGAATAATAAATATATATTAGATAAATAATTCTGCATTCTGAATTATTGAGGGAAGAAAGGATTTATGGATTCGGGAAACTGTAAGCACTGAAACTGGGGATAATGTCATGCAATAAGTGTCATTGGTAAGCTGAGAGAAAGTTGAAGCGTTTAGGGCATTTAAAGGTTATTAATGACATTTGAGCATGACCTCAGGAGCATGTGATTGCTGTGATGCTGTGATTGGTGATTTGGAATTTATGTACAACTTGCATACATTACAAGATGAAAATGCATGGTGAAGGCTTTAAACATGCCAGCAGTTTATAGCAGTTTCACAAAAAAAAACATTTCTACACATGATGCCAGATATAAGAATTGAATTAGAGAAATAGAGAAAGTAAATGTTGCAAAATAAATTGTCAAACTAGAAATAACCAAAATATTTCTTTGTGTTTTTTGAATTAATATCAAGGATTTGTAAATGCTGTAAGAAAAAGATGTTTTGGGCACAATATCTAAATTATTAACTTATCAGTGTATAGAATCTTCTAGAGGTTTTCTAGAAACATACATAACTGGAATAATTTTAACAGTGCAAAAAGGTATAATAACATTTTTGGAGCATATTTGGAAAGTGACACTCTTGACCAGCGTACCTCCCTGCCTCACCACTGCAGAAAATGCTGGTTAATGTCGACTTACCTATAACATTAAAGTAAGGTCAAAAGCTGGTCTAATGTTCACCTTTTCAATAGCAGTGGTGGTGCAGATTGGAGGAAAACCTTGTTAACTCAAACAACACAAAAATGGGCTGATGGTCCATGTGTTAAATTGGCTTTGTTGCCAATATGTAGCTCTTTCCAAAGAAGAAATGCCTTAAAAACCCATCTGATGAAAGGGGCAGTTCACTCCCCTGAGCAAGAGACCAAATGTGGCAAAGCTCATCTCTAATAACATCATTTAGAATTCACCTTCTAAAATACACTAATGCCTTCTTGCCTTGAGGGCCCTTTATACCTTAACAAAAAACTCTCTTTAGTTCAGGTTCCATTAAGCACAAGCACCGTGCGCTATTAGTGCAAGAGAGACAGAAACAATGAGGCAGACAGAGAAAGTTATGTGTGCTACCTGAAGTGATCCTGCTTTTGCTTTTAAACGCTCTGTGAGAACAATGTCACAACGCTTGACAGCTTGTTAATGTCACCACGTTGTTTCTGAAACTCCCATGATGCTTTGCATTAGCACTCTGCTTGCTTCACACCCCCGGGCGGCCTCACAAACAGACCACCATGAATACACACTGCCCAGGAGCATTACTCAGACACACACGCTGTACACACACACTGTACACACACGCTTAGTCGGGTAGCGTAGTCAACGCAATGTGTTTAAGAGAGGCTAAGGTTGTGTGTTTTCCTGAGCTAGTAGAAGGATAAATAGCATCAAACTAATATGTGTACGCAAACATACCTGTGTGCCTCATACCTAATTATATATTTGCATACAGATTTTGATTATTGTGGGAGATTATATGCTTATACATCAGTATTTAAAATTATTATTGTGCTATGACAACCCACCCTAAAATAAAATGTGTAACTTTGTACAATCTATATTGATTTTTGATTATATTTTACTAAGGAAATTTGCAAAAGATAATTAATCTGTCATTTCAAAGATTAGATTAGATTTGAAGAAAACCGCAGAAATGGGCCAACATTATTTATCTGTAAAATTAAAATAATATAATAATAATTACCAAAAATACCCACAACAAACATTGGCTGTTATCTTGTAAAAATGTTGCTTTCTCCCAAATGCTCTCAAAGTTCATTACAAACACTCGTTTTCCATCTTAATTTGTTTATAAAACGTCCAATATATGAAATACATACAAAATCCATAAGGTAATTTTACTGTTGGGATTGATGATATACACACCAGTCTGTATTCATGACCTTAGAGTGCTTTGCTCTGTACATTTAACTCAGAGTCTCCAGTGTGTATCATATGATTTACCTGTAGATCATCAACAATGCATCATAACAGAATAAATGTCACTATACTCTCCTGTAAATGACACCAATTTACAATTTACTAAAAATAATCATATAACCTGGAACTAGCTAAACGCAACCAGCCATTTAGTAAACTGGCTAGTTCACTGGGTAAAATCATATTAATTTTTGTAAAATTTACATTAAGCAGCATATCCACAATCTATCTTTGCATTATAAAGTTGTGTATTAATGTTTATCTTTTTAATGTACTCTGTTAATACCTATAGATTTGGTTAAAAATTGTTCTAGGAACCAACATTTGATAACAGGTCAAGCAGTCATTTCTGTTGATTTAATTTGAATAATGTCTTTAATAATCCCATATGTCACAGGTCTGTTTCTTTATTTGAGTTTTAAAGTCATCAACATGATTATTTCTGCCCTGCAGACTAACTCTGTGCGTGGCAATGAAATGTGTAGATAGACTGTGTAGCCCTGCCCTCTACTGGTCGTCTGTGGACCAGCAGGTGAAGAAAATGCGTGAAGACCCAGTTTCTAATGTTTGAAATAAAAATAAATAAACTGAACCATGATGAACATTTAAATTTATTTTTGGGAATATAATTCATCTTAAAATTCTTATTACAGTAAAATCATAAACAGTCACATTGAGAAAATAGTCACACCTGAATATATTTTGCTATATGTTTTGTTTATAAACCAACATTTTAACAATCTTAACAATCTTCAACAATCTTGAATTGAAGCATAAAACGAACTGGAAAAAAGCTTTTAAAAAGTTCCCTCATTTATTTAGAGAACACAGATAATTATTAAGACTGAAATAAGACAGCTCACTACATTTTTCTTACTAATATGGCATCTACTTGACTGCTGGATGAATCAGAATGAAATTACACCAAATAAGAGGCAGCAAAGATAATGAAATTGATAAAAGATGTATAGGATCTCTAAAGTATATGTAAAATTTATACCACCCTGAAAGTCTTCAGCCACTTTATCAGACCCAGCCTAAAATCCACTATAACCAGCACAGCAGAGACTAAAATACACTCACCCAAAAATGCCTGTGTTATGCAGAATCACAAATACACTTGCATATCAACAAATCCTCAATGGTCACCAAATAAAAACTGCCCTTCCCTCAGTCCTACAGCCATGCCTGGGGCCGCCTGGCAGAAGCCACAGTTCTGGAAAGCCCGGGCAGCATGAACCGACCCCATAAACCCTCAGCATATTGCAGCCTTTCTTTGTTCAGTTTACCCCAGTTGAGAAGCCTGGGGGTCTCTCTGTCACTCAGCCATGGGGTGAATAGAGCAATCACAAATGAGTCAAAGGATTGTGGTGTGGGTGTTTCATTTTTACAGTCCTTAAATCTTTCTCCCGCTCAGGATAAAGGGTCCAGTTGGGATCAATAGAGTGCTGTTAAGGCAGATAATCATAGACAAGCTTTTATTTCTAAGATAAAGTGTCTTAAACTTTTTCCTGACCATAGGATTGTCAACATCCAAACATGTTTACTGCAACATGAATATTTGTTCAATAAAAGTTTAAACCACACAGGACAAACATTGAACTTGTCGGATTGTGAATACATCATGTGTTACTTTTATAATAACTGATTGTCTTTGGACGGGACACCTGTCCAGGGTGTTTCAGTATCTCATTCACTAATAGCTGGCATGGGCTCCAGCTCCCCCCGTAACGCCGTTGTGTTTGGGTGTAATTGCTGTTACTTACCAAAAGAGGGCAGCAAATGATGACTTAGTGCACGTCTGTAATGTCAAACCCATCGGCAACAGGGACAGATCTAATGATAACTTGACTGACTGTAGAGCAGGATATTGATAGCATAAATAAACAGAAGTATTTATGCAATTAATGCATATAATATGTAATAGTATGTACAGTGTGGTTTCATAGTTTTCACTAAGCTATTACCAAACAGCAGTGTTTTACCTTTGTTTAGATTCTTCTTTATAATGCCTTTAAATATGAGATTGGAAATTGTTGGAATAGATTAATTTACCTTAAAATTACATCAACATTACAGTGCATTCAAGTGACGCATTCTCTAGGAATCAAACCTACGACCTTGGCAATTTTTGCACCACGTTCTACCACTCAAGCAATGTTCCAATCATAGACAATCATATAAAATGTAAAATCATGTTCATTTTCTTAAAACCAGCTGTGTTTAGTTGCTTGATTGCATGATAAACATCACTGATTTTACATCAGACCGGTCTTGCTGTTGTCAAAACCCCAGAGCTGCTTGTGTAACTTTGAGATGAACTTGTTAGTTTTAAAAAAGCTGGACAAGGTTACACAAAGGCTGGCAAAGCTTTAATTTCTCTAGGAGCACCATAATGTCCATTGTAACATAATGGAAAACACATGACACAGCCAGACAATGCTAAGATCGGGCTTTCATACAAAATTGAGCAACCAAGCAATGCAGGCGATTGTAAGTGATGTGACCAAGAGGCCAAGCACAACCCTGACAGAGTTCTTTGTCTTAAATGTCAGAAACTGTCCAGATATCAACATTGTCCTCGGCACTTTTGCCTCTTGGAGAGCAGTTAGAAGAAATCCATTTTTTTGAGAAAGGCCAAACATTAAGTCACGTCAGGAGTATGTTCAAGCCATGTGGCAAACCTGAAACATCTTGTGAGAAAGATTTATGGTCAAAAATTACACTCTTTGGCCGTGACAGCAAAGTGCTGAGATTGTCGCAAAGTAAATGCAGCCCGACATCCAGGTAACGTTTATGCCTTCCATCAAATACGATTGAAGCAGAATTGTGTGTAGGGTTTTTTTTAAGGAAGAGAAATGGAAAGCTTTTTGGCATCGAGTGCAGTGTGTATAAAGCTGAATACAGGCAAATCCTTGAGGGGAATCTGTTGTAGCCAGAAATCTGTGTTTAGGTCGAAGATTCATTTTCCAGCAGCACAATAACCCAAAGCACACAACAAACACTGGCTTGGGAAAAAAGCAGAGAAATATTTCAGTGACCTCAGAACTCAGAAATGAATTTAGTGGTTTGAATGATTGTTATGGAAACAAGTATTAGTTTTAATGCATAGTATTTCAGTAACAGTAATTATCTGTATACATATTCATATATGTATATAACTGTGTACATATATTTGTCCTTTTTTTCTAGAGCGCAATACTGTCTCTTTTAAATAATGGAATGAATAAACTTTATAATCCTGTGCCATGTCAACATTTATTGTCTTTTGTAACAAAAGTGACAATCTGGAGAAAATGTGCAAAAATACCACATTTTAAACAAGAATATAATTTTGTTTTTAAACTTTTTATCAATGCAAAAAAGACTGTTGATTACAGGTTGTACATAGAGGAAACTATGGTTTAATGTATATTTATTTATACTTATATAATGTGTTTAATATATATTAATAAACTTAAAGCCTTAAACTTTACACTTTAAAAAACTACATTACAAAACAGTAACTCCATTACAGTTAACTGCAGCCAGAATAGTGTTTCACTGTGAAAAGTAATAGTAATATCAAGTAATATTCTATACCAAATGCTTCTACATATCTATGGTTTCTGCATACATACAAGTCTAAATTATGAGCTGTGCTGTAGAGATCTTCAGTGCTGACCTCCTAATCTAATAATGAGCTACTGTATTTTATCTGGCTATTTCTAGAATAATTTGAGATGTCACTGCTGAAAATCACTGCAGTGAATCTTGAGGACTTTCATAGCCCTTTATGTTTCCACAGATGTAAAGCTCTGCTTAATTTGTCAACACTTTAACTGCAGCTATAAATGTGCTGATGTGTCTCTGTTAATCCTTGATGTATTGTCCAGTCTTAAGCTTTTCAAAAGCTTTGGTATTAATAATAATAATTTACAATATTCCATTTATAGTGTCTGATATTGTATTTGTGTATTTGTTTGTTCACTTATTCATTTTTATTTAAATTTATCATGTGTTCCCTAGCAATTAATCCCACAACATTTGTGCTGCTAACACAGTGCATTACCAACTGAACTACAGGAACACAAACAGGAAAAGTTAGTAGTTTTATGTCTGTAGGTCTCATGAGGTGAACGATTTTTATCAAAATATGCAAAACAGCAAGTGCTCTGTTTTGATTAACCTGTGTTTAAAAACCAGTATAAACCAGCATGAATTTCCATGCAATTCCATCTTATGCTGCAAAGATTAAAAATAGCTAGGTAAACATGGTCAACAGTCATTCACCTTGACCAAAAAACTCTTGCTCTCATTTATTATATTCCTCATTTGTGTTGTTTATCTCTGTCCTGCTTTTCTTTTAAACCACATGTGCATGCCTGACTGGGATAGTTTTGCTAGCTCACTAACAGCATCTATTGCAGTAAAAGCAGCAAGCTGCTATCTTCCCCCCTGACATCCCGGTCGATAAAATTCTCAAAGTGACACGCAGAGCGGACGTAAGTGCTCAACCTGCCATGTCACTTTGAGTCTAACGGCCTCCAACCGTACACTCTTCCTTTAGTAGTCTTTGTGTCTCTGTCATGAGGTAAACATGCTTTACTGACCCAGCTTGTACCTAATTATCTTTAGAGAAACGTTTTTGTTGGTTGATTTGACACATGGACTCCACATTTATGATACTGCTGTGTGTATGCTTCTTAATAATACTTCACTCCCCTTAAACAGTATCAGAACACCACCATGTTCTCAAAGATACATTTTGAGATGCAAAATTCACCCTGACATGCAGGCATTTCATTTAATGGTGGAATCAAAGCTGAAATATATTTGTATATATTTCACATGCAGGCCTAAAGTTTGTTATTATAAATCCATGTTTGATGTTTTTGCTGTTTTGTTTTCACTGCCCTAGAATTCAATAAAGCATCTATCTATTAACTCTAAATATGCAATGGATAAATGATGCTACAAAAGAACATGAATATAAAATGTCAGGCAAACATTTATGAGACTATAATTGACAGCAGTGAGAGTGCACAAGCTTGGCATTTGCACATATTTGTGCCAGCAGCCTTAGACTTAACTATGATAGCAATTTGAGTAGCCTTTGACTCTAGTTAACGCCAAGACAAATAAAACGAAAGTGAATGGATTTGCAGATATATCAGGAAACTGCCCTCTGCCCCTCTCTCTTCTATAGCCAAGATTAATATCAATGAAACCCATTTTCAGTTTTATCAGACTGGAAACACTGCCAGCTTATTAAAAATCTTATGTGTGTCATTTTATCATATTGCAATATTGCAGTTTTATAATTTTTTTCATACTGTATATTGAATTTAAAGTTTTTCTTATCCCAGCTGAAAATGCAGAGAAAAATATAAGTCATGCAAAGGTTTCTGTTGAGCATCCTGGCTGTCTCAGCCAATGGCATGAGTTTGGGGTGGGGCTTTCTGCCTGTCCAACCAATCCAGATGGTGGAAATGTTCAAAGAAGTAATCATTATTTTTACAGTTCAATTTGCTGACACTATTGATGCAAAAATTTTTATTTACTTTTCTTTTTCTCTCTTCATCTCATCACCTGTCATATCAGCACACATGCTCCTATTTTTGAAACCCAGCTGTGTCTCTGAAGTCAAAGGTGCTCAGCGATTCCTAAATGCAACAGCTACAGGACACACTCAATTACCATTGGCCAATTCAGAGACTTGACAGCACAAAGCCACCGTGCTTACTCACAGAGAAACAAAACACGCTGGCAATTCCATTAGCATGCTGGGCGCTTGCCAACAACTCTCTGCATTATGTTCCATGGTAGACAAATTGGCAGTCAAAATGGTGTTGTGAAGGGGGCTAATTGCTTGAGTGCAGGGTTAGCCTGTATTTTATACCAGGCAGAAAGATGGGCTGCCTGGACTACCTCACCTGTTTTAAGATGCAACGAGGAACATAATTCCTCAGCTCCTCTGGTGATGTCTGTTGATGCGGTCCTGACATTTCTTGTGAAGGAGAACCTTATTAATTAGCGTTTTGTTAATGAGCCAAAATTTTAATTCACACTTGGGGATCTTAAATTAGCTTTTTATATTTTTTTTCCATCTTCTTCGTGTCTCTTTTGTTTAATCACTACAGAGATCTACCTAAAATGAACAAGATAATTGGACCGTATAAAAGTAGCGATTTTTAAATTGCACGTTTGGAATTCTTTGTTGTGTGCAAATTCATTACACTCTCAGTATTGACTAATGGCTTTTGACATCCACATGCGAGATCCACACGCCTGCTTTGAACGCAGAATAACAGAACGTATCAGCGTTGTTATAGACACCATAGTGCGAATGTCTTGTTAGCTTTAAATGAGGCCATGTTCGTCTTCTCTGAATCAATACAAACTCTTGTTGCCCCCACACACTTTATTGTATAAGTTGAAGTAATCAGTTTTCATCAGAGAGGTATAATTTACAACCACAAGAGGTCGATATACACAATAGTAAGCCGTGCTGTCAGGGCCAACATACCCCCTGGGGCTTATTTTTACCCTAAATGAATGCCACTTTCTCAAGCCAAGCAGCTTCACTTTGCCATTAGTAGGTTGGTCCGGATAAATCATTCAACCCCCCCGCTTGCAAACATCCAGAATAGTTCCTTTCGGATAATAAGGTCAGGGAGCACATTCCAGGCCAAGGTTGACAGTATTGAGTCTATATTAAGAATCTGCATGCAGTAGAACGCTAGTCAACAACAGTCAGTCTATGAGCTCAAACCACCACATACACATTCTGGTTAAACACAGGGATAAAGCTAACACATTTTTATGCTGTTTTATAATATTATGTATTATATTATTATATAATATATAATAATATATATAATATATAATTATAATATTATTATTATATGTATTATATTATGTAATGTAATATTACATTATTATATCACAGTAATGTAATACAATATCACATTATGTAAGTAATATGAGAAAATCAAAATAATGAATGAATAAAATGATAATTATACAACTGAAGTATGTGGTATGAAACTGTGTGCCAGAATTAAATGAAAGTTGACCCCTCTCTGGCAAGGCAGGGTCTCACTGGATCCAGTTTACAAACTGTGATGCAAAACACCATCTTAGTCACACACACTCTTTGGCTTGGCCATGGAAATTCTGGATATGCCTGTATCACTTCTAGGAACCGGAGAGCAACATTTATTCCTACTCCAGTGGATTCATTCATAATATTACAGTCATGTCTTGTTGTTTATCAAAATACAAAATAACCTATTATGTCTTTACACAAAAATAATACAGTAATGATACTGTATACTGTACACAATACCCTTCGTTTCTGACTTTTAATGTGGTTCTGTCAGTCACATTTGCAAAACAAATAAATACACGTTTCTATAATATATTTTATGCATACATGAAATTCATATTTTAAATAAATTTTAAATAAAATATGCACATACCATTACTATGAAATAAGCACACCAGCACTATTAAAGAAATTCTGTTAGCTAATTATTAGTTTTGGCTAAACTACACATTATCTGAAGATTTGTGACGTTGCAATGTTGGGGTCCAACTCCTGTAGGTGGAGCTGTACACCTTAAACTCTGTGCCCAACCCAGCAAGCAGAGAAATACAATTCAGGCTAATAAAACCTAAAGCCTAAATTGTGAAATTACTAAATACCTTTACTGTCAAAACTGCATTTTGTGAAGAAACATGGAATTATGCCCTACAATCAGTTTATATTACAACCCTACTGATGCAGTTATCAATTCTATTTAAATATTGCTGACTTAAAAGCTAACCAAATGTATAGGGACGACCTGTGTTCTGATTATGAAGCCAGTTTTTGTTGCCAGTTACGATTGCAAGCTTTTGCTTTGGGTCATTAGAGCAGCCCTCATAAGACAGTCTGTTCAGTCATTGGGTCATTACTGAGAACAGTGCTAATTAATCTGGAATGCAGGGACGTGTCACAAGAGGGGTTCTGGTATTTGATTACAGTAGAAAAGCATTTGCTGCGGTCGCCATAATGATACCAAAATCCTGCTAGAAATCCCCACTCACTGGTTACAGACAAGGTTTAATCAATACTGTGTCCTTCATCCTGCGTTCAGGGCTGACCTTGGCAGCTTTTTGTCTCCTAAATGGGGTCAAAGAACATATATACATGGATACTGGAAGTACAGAAACAAGTGTCTCAGTGTCTCTTAAATAAGCCAAGCAGCTTCCAAACTGCTCATTAGGAGTCTAATGAATCATATGTTTATCTTTTTGCTTGGGGTAATGAACTGTAAGTGTACCAGGATCATTGTACATTTATTAGTGTACATTAAAGGCAAAATAAATTTTTGAATTGGCTAGACAAGACCAGCATAAGTAGTGTGTTGGTTCAAGGTCTAATTATTTATAAATGTGCTTTAAAACAAAGCAAAATAAACAGGCAATAGATAGATGGCAGTGGTAGACTGACTTAACGGAAGGACAGAAGTTATACTTAGTGAAAAACACAAGTACGTAACATAGCCTTGAACAATCCCCAGACTTGAAAGTGCAAATCAGCAATTTCTTATGATGGCATAATCACAATTTAAATATTCATTAAAGCATTGGAGGAACAAATCTATCAAGTTATTAAAACTCAAACACAAAATCTGTTGTTGGGAAACAAATGATTTACTGCATTACAGTGTGCAGGACACCAACTGTTAATAATACAAATTATGAAACAAAGAAATTATCATCAGCTAACAAAGGTCTTACAAACAGCAACAGTAAACAATAATTCACTTATCTAACATTCAATACAGAAACAAGTAAAATGCTTCACATCTTCCTCTTCTGGGTGCTGATGTATAACACTAGAAAGGAGAAAGAGAAAGTAAAATATTTCAATATGGAATGCAAATGCGTTCTTAAAAGGTAGTTCAAACTTTTCACAAAGATTTAATAGCATGAACATATATCCTTGACCTAAAATGAAAATGCTGACTTTGCCACTTACTCTCCTGTATGACTTTCTCTTTTGTGAAAATAATAAGAATGTCTGAGCTATTTTTTTCCATGCAATGAAATAAAAACTTTGTGCCACACAGAAGAAATATTAGTTTGGAATGTGGGCAAATACAACAACAAAAATACATCTTCTCTACATTAAATACAGCATAAGAATAAATATGCAGACACTGTGTACCATTGTTCCCTCTGAGAAATGCATCTCCATATTTGTTCTTCAGCTGGCCATTGACATACTCCTCTGTCTGTTCCACAGCAATGTTCATGTAGCCATCGAGACAGGCAAGAACTCCTGGAGACCAGGGAACGCAATCATTAAACAAATACATAACAAATATAATCTCACACCATTATGCATAAACATGGTGAATATTGATATAACGTAGAACAGCAGTTTTTGTTTTTACCTCTGTAATCCACGCCAGAGTTTAGTTTCACCACCACTGGCCTTCCAATGATCTGCTTCAAGAAATCGCTCGGTGTCTGTTTCCGGAGACTCATTTTCACTGCACAAGAACAAACAGTCATAACACACTGGCTAACGCTAAACCTTGACACTGTGTCAGCCTGCAACGTTAATTTAGATTATTCACAGCATTGGTTACATAACATTTAAAATAAACTGTTAAAATAACTCTGTCAAGCTGATATTTAAAACGTCGAACTGTATATAGGTTATATTTATAATAAAAGCGTGAGCCGCAGACTTTTAGCATGAGCAGCCGATGCTATCACAACCAACTGCAGTACACGATCAACTCACTGAACGTATAAAATAGTACAGTTTTCCCTGCCATTTAAACATCGCACAATATAAAGAAACTCCACAACATAAAGTGCAACAATTTTATCTGACAAAATGACAAAAGAAACCCTCACCTCTTTAGCTTACCGACGTTTACAGCACGTTTCAGTGGAGTATTGCTGACCAATGAACTGGCGCGCTTGGTCTATTTCCACAGTGTTTACACCGCGCAGCCAATCAGAGGCGTCGATAAAAATCATCCTACGGAAGCCGCAAAGGAACCGTAATCCGTAATAAAGAAAGCGCAGAGCAAAATGCGCTACTGTACATGCGGTGAAAAAGACCCGCTGTTATTGCATTAGACTGTAAAGGGGTTGATTTCAGTCGCTCTTTATTTATTAGAGGAGTCGAATTAAAAACTACAATACAACACTACAGTTAAAACCATTGCAATAATCCATTATGGCATGTATTCTGCAAAATTAAAAGCCAACACCGAAGGATGTATGGCAATGTACAGTACGCACATTGTGTAGTAAGAACTGTGAATAAACGTGCCAAAAATCGAATATCCTCAGTAGTTAATGGGGACAGATATGTTGTAGAAAAAACTGTTTTTTGTTCACAGGAAGGGCACCTGAGAGACAGAATCATAAAGCAGTTCTGTTGCATCCAGACAGTTTGCTTGTTAAGAGGACATTGGTAGCCCTAAGGAGGCTAGAGGTTAATTTGGTATCTGGCGCCGTGTTAAACTAAGGTCAGCGCTACAAGTCCTTAAGTCATAAACAAGAATGGTTAAGATCCATGTTCACACCTAGGCACAAGTTAATGAATATTCAATGGGTATTTTTCCCCATGTTGCCTGTTTTGAGTTCATGTCCTAAGGGAGGGTTAAGAGGAAAAAAATGCATCTAACATAGAAATCGTTTATTTAAAATAAATCTCTAAAGGATTAACAGAGCAGTCAGCAACAGACATAACACATAATAACTGAATGGTAAATACAGATTTTTTGAATGGTGTGACAGAGCTGACATGCATGTACACTATAGTGACCTCCACTGTGAATCACTGAGCATGTTCTCAACTTTACTGGAAAAGCATGAAAGCGTGGAAAGCTTGGCTTGTTAAGTGATACCGAATAAAAACACAATAGAGCTGTACAGCCACAACTTGGTTTTCACAGCCTTTTTTCTCTACTATTGTGCCTGGTGCTTGGTGAAGCACTGAGAATGTTTCTGTCCAACTCATGGCCCAGAATGAAACTCCACCCTTACTGACACACTCTTCTAAGGTTGTGCTGCTAAATATCAATATATTTTTTGTATGTATTTCTAAACTTATAGCTTATAGCACTTATAGCATTCAAGGTCCTATACCTTTTACAGTTAATGTGTTCCCTGAGAACTGGACCCATGACCTTACTAGCTCCATACCAGTTGATCTACAGAAATATACAATGTGAACACTAGGATATATGCAACACTGACTGGCTGAAGACAAAAGAAATGTTTTGTTTACTCACCACAGACAATCTACTCTACCCACGAGCTTGGGAATAACCCCACAGCTACTCTGAAAACAGTAACATGTTGGTAATAGCTGCCCAGTAATGCCAGATGGGACTGATTTCTCCCTGCATTCGAGATGCTGGTGAGCTCAGATGGACAGTGGCACAGTTGATTTGCTGGTACAACCTGCCTCACCTTTCAAAGCCCCCAAAGACCTGAGAGGGAGTCCAGGAAAAATGAAAAGATTACAGAGGCAGCTTCAACATCAGGCTGAAGGGTGTGAGATGGGAGGGGAAGAGGGACCTCTTGGTTGCCGCAGGCTGTCTCCAGAAAGAAGACAGAAAGGCAAGAAGAGGAGAGTCTAGACTAGGCTGACCTTTGCAGGCCAGGGCTTTCTCTACAGGGTCAAGTTGGATATGGAGGGGGGATAATGGAAAAACCTCACGGGAGTTTTCAAATGAAATCCAGATTGGCTGCTGGTGTGTAGGTTTCTCCTCCCCCTTTCCTCCCCCTAATCCCTGCACTGCATGGGGGTAATAGTGTGGAAATGATGGGGGTGCATTGCCTTGATCAAAAATGAGCAGTGGAACCTTACTCACCTTTTCTAACACCCAGATTCGTGCCACTATATATCTGCACAACCACTGCAGGCCAGGTTATCTAATGCGAATCCAGGCACTAGCAGCGACCTCTAGACCTGTGTCACAAACCTAGCTGAAATGATTTTAGCTGAAATCCATCTTATATTACAAATGTAATATGTAGTAGTTGTGAGCTAATGTACATTCCTGAGCTTTTAGAACGTTATTTAAAAATATTGTGTGTGTGTGTGTGTGTGTGTGTGTGTGTGTGTGTGTGTGTGTGTGTGTGTGTGTGTTTGTAGATTTCTTGGAGAATAAGATATTATTTAAACATATTTTTGTAAGCACATATATGTGTATGTGTACACATATACTGCTTTATATACATATATGTACAGGTCTAACCTTGAGTAAAAATAGTATTTAGCTTTCACAATTAACTGTTAGCGATGTCTGTCTGTGCTGTGAAGTATAAGTGCTAATTGGCAATTAAATAGCTAATTGCTAATTAAAGATAATGAGACGCATCAATATAGTCTCTGTGCACGCCAACGTTTTGAGCATGAATAATATAGTGCCTTGCAGTATTCAGTATTCTGGCCCTTAAACATTTTTGTGTTTTGTTGAGCTATTTTGTTGTACATTATATGGTTGATTGTTGCATCTTTACTCCCAGCCACTAAACCTTGTACCTTTAAAGTGTCATATGTGTCCTTTTACCTCAAGTACAACATCATCAGTTCAATGTCTCTGTGGTTTATATACCTTTCTAATTGTAGTACTAGGCTTAGATATTGTTCTGTATATTTCTTTTCTATTTTTTTCTATTTGTTTGCTGTCCTTTAGCTTTACAATTTAAAATTAAAATTTATAATATAGAAAAAGGCAGCTTTGATATAAGATATATATTAAAATATTAATGCCAATAGAATTTTGTTTGTTTGCTATAAATGTTTTCTAAAATAGACCAATAGTGTACAATTGAAGGATTAAATGACATTTTATTTTTTATACAGTTTTATAACGATTATTACTGTACATGGAAACTTTGCCATTGTGACTTGTTACCTATGAACTTGTTTACAAAGTCCATCTGTGTACATGATAGGAGGTAAAAGATGTATTCGAGGTGAGATATTTACTCTTGTATATTCATGATGCCCACAAGTGCTTCTCAGACCATTACATACACCCACCTTAAGCACCCCATTCCTCTACCCAACCTGGAACTAGCACTTCACTAACCCACCCAAAAGGCATGGCTCCATAAGAAGAGTGGGATTAGAGCCAGGTAAGCCATTCGGTCTCAGTTAAGTGAGAAAAATGAAAACGCTTTTACGGAAAAGTTAAGCCATTCCTGGCACTTGACATGTCATCTATGGTAGCCGTAAGTTAAGTATCAAATTTCCTTATGTGTTATTAAGAAAAACAAATTTAATGTATTGCAGTCTAATGGTTTTGTGTGAGAACACTTTAGAGATGGGTTCACTAATGCCTAAGGTCTTTTATCTTAAAGGCCATGCTAGCGGGAAGATGGCTGGGTCACCGCATGAACATAGCTGGGTTTGATTGCATGTGTGGTTACGGTGGTGTAGGGAGAAATGTTTGCGACTGGAGGACAGGGGATTTGAGCATATACAAAAGGAGCACTTCACAGCTATAAATATGCATTGTGACATTTTGGAACAAAGACCCCCTCATTCTACTTTCATGATGAGTTCAGCTGGCATCCTGTAACATATTGCCCAACAGTTTCACGGACAGTCATCAGGTCCACCCATTGCCACAAAAAAGATTTGTGGTCAGAAAATATAGCAGCACCACCTAAAGATGTCCACACAGAGGAAGAACAACACAGATTAAAAAAAGTCATTCAGACTTTTGCCTAAAGCTTCTTCACAAGCTTGTAATTTTATGTCACCCCAAAGTTTTAAAAAAGATCTCAACAATGTTTTGAACTGGGCTCAGATTTGCCACAATAGACAGAAGGCAGAGATTTCACTATGAGCTCAAACATTTTAGGCAATTTTAGACAACAAAACCATTTCCTGCAAGAACAAATTGCATGTTCAATTGAAAATGCAATTACATTTCATTTTACAGCTCTATATTTATACAGTATCTTTACAATAATTTCATTTATTTTTTAATTTCTTGTCAGAAATTTTAAAACTAACACCTCAGACAACATTGTTCTTGCAAGAAACATAACGGATAACTCTATTAAATATCCTGAGCTATAAAAGAGCCACCTTTGAGCAAGAACATTGTCCTCTGAGGAGAACAATGAATTGATGTATTAGTAAGAGATGATGAGCATATGACTACAAGATTGTGTTGGTAATGTGCGAATGTTAGTCTCTCGTGACAGTCTTCTCATATTCTCTATATTTTTTATAGTCATTAGCATTAGACCCTGAGGAGAGAGAAACGTCTCTGCTTGTATAGCCAACAGTCTAACACAGCAATGCTATGCTGGTTTCTCCTTTCTGAACACCTCACTGGTTGTTCTAAAAAAGAGATAAAACTCTCGGCTGCCAGAAAGCTAGCCTTTCAAATCCTACACTCCTCTCTCCCTGGGTAAGGATCTCTCTTCTCTCTCTCTCTATCTATCATCTATCTCTCCCTCTCTTATAAACACAACCACGCTCACATACACACACAAACTCCCACTCTGCCTTTTGACCACCAGTGTTCCCTACCACAGAGAAGTTGTGAACAGAAACAGGCACATAGTGTTTTTTGCTAACTGAATGTTCAAATTAATGGAAAGGCATGTTGTGCTAAGTCTTCCATTTAACATGCGCTCAACAAGGTAAACATGGAAGATGGAAATCAACATGGCACAATGTCTGACATTAATTTCCTTATCCTCTTCTTGACAGGCGTTTTATAGAACATTCCTGGTGCAAGTTTGATGCCTCAATAAATCTACCCCACTCTCTGTCTCTTAGCTTGTCTCAGTGGAATGTCAGCTGGCACAAAACCAGACATTGAGACTTAGCCTTTCAGAACGTGCCAGTCTCACCCAAGCTCCACATTATAGCTTTAGCAGTCCCCTTATCAAAACGCTTGTCCAGCAGGGCTCACGGCTCACTGAACCTCTGATCACCAAATCCTTTGACCTGCCGTTAACCCACCAGACTTAGAGCGACAGTGACAGAATATTCTGTCATGGTGTGGACCTACAGGGAGCCTACAGAGATCTACAGGGATAATATGATATTGGAATTCATCGTGCATCTTGTTTTTCATTGTGCATCATGAGTCTGGACATGAACAAACATATGAAAACTATTTCTGGGAAGCTTGGCCAAACCATTGCTGTTCCTTATTTCATATTGGAACAGAAAGTGATATCTGGTGGTATCAAAGACTCGGCCCGTTGCTTTTAAATGAGCCATGATTTGCTATGTGGCTGTTTGTTAGAGCAATTGATTCAACAGAAAAACAGGGTCAATATTTGTTTTGTTTCTCTTTAAACGGTGTAATTAATTTTTAAAAGTATGTACTGTAACATTAAAAATGAGTATGTGTTTTAAATTTAAGACACATTAAACGACTAAAATGTAAACTTAAAATAAGTCTTAAAATATACTAGGGCTTCAGAATAAATATATCCATTGTTTCAAAGATTTCAGGTCCACCTGAACGTGTGATCAACAGCATTTTGTGTTCTGAAAACCTTTTAAACACTGGATGCATTTATTCTGAAGCCCTAGTTTATAAACTCTAGTTTATAAATAGTCTCATAAAATTGACCTCTTATTTATTATTAATAAGGAGTGGTGATTGATTTGACCTGCACTGATGGACCAGTGATCCCAGTGCTTCCCACAGATAATCTGTTCCAACATTTATGATGTATACTGTAATATAATATGTTCATAAGCTGATGCAATATTTATCTACTTAAATGTAGAATTACAACATGAAACATGTTGTTTCTATGTTTGTTTTGTTTTCATGATTCAAATTCCTTATTTCAAATACAGGACTACCAAACCTAAATGAAGAACTTGTGTTTTCGCTGTTCAGCTGGACATTTCTATATCACTGAAGCCAAAACGAGCTGCCAGCACTTGGCTCTGTTGGTTTTATATTTTAATGTGTTTAATTATGACAGGATAGGCTCGATAACCTTCTGTGACGTTCAGGCAATTGTCAGCAAATGAATGAGATTACATGACAAGCACTGAATGACAGCGCAACCCAGCGCTCAGTCTTCCCGCCACTTATCTGATGGTAGCCTAGCAACAGATCCCTGACCTGGCATTGACCTCCACCTGATAAGGTCAGCACCTGAAGCGGCTCTCATTGGTGGGCTCAATGAAGAGGGGGAGGAGCTTCGAAGAGAGGGGGAGAAAAGGAGAGAAACAAAGGGGAATGGAGAGAGGGAAGAAATCCCATCAGAGAGACAAAGCCATAGCCACACAAAAGCGCCTAGGGCTCGTGTTACAGTGTGTGGATCAAAAGAGAACTGTAATCACTATGGGCTTCACTGATAGCATTGGCCATATGCAAACCCAGAATGGTGCATTCAGACGCACTTGAAATGTTGCAGAACTGGTCAATAATAATTAAGAAGGAGACTGTAATTTAACCACAGAAATAATGGCACATACAGTATTAAAAGCACTACATGGTAGGTTATCTGGCAGTATGACACAACAGTGATATTTTGTAAATACTATTAATCTGATGTTTTTAGCAGTACACTTCCTGTAACGCCAAATGGGTGCAGGAATAGCAAATGGTAAAATAATTACCTTTATAGAACCTGCATTCAACTGCTAAATGTCAGCGTTGTGCATTTCATGGGCTGAGATTTTTCCCTGCTTCTTAATATCCACAGCTGAGAGGTTTTCCATTTTGTTCGTGTCACCTGTATGTCAGTGAAATGTATTCAGAATGTATTAAATCAGGAGATTTTGATTGAAACTGATAGAAGCAGATGAGATTTCCAAGTAGAAGACTGTAATAAGAGAGAGACACTGAACTGAGAACTAATTGACCACAACAGACTAATGCATAAACTCAAAACATAAAATCAAAATTGACCCTATTTATTTTATAAATTTATACTTGTCCTACTGTGAATGCTTCATCAGCGCACAGTTATTTAAAGAATCTAAATAGAAATTGTCCTTGTTTATATATTTTATATTTTTTTTAATTACCTTTCTGAAATTACCTTCTTCATTAAGTGACATCACCAAGCCCTTTTTAACTCCTCCCAAACACCTTTTTCATATAGAAGCTGCTTTAAAGGATCCAGTCCAATCCAATTGTTAAGCCCCACCCAACACACACACTCACACACACACACACACACACACATTCTAACACAATGATATTGTTGTTAGTTATTTGCAACATCAGTACAAATGCACAGATTATAATAACAACGAACTGTCTATGCAGTAGTATTTGTCTATTCTAATATGTAATGGCATTAAAATTGCAACTTTCCAGCAAGTAGTATTTATAAGTACTACCCTCAACACAGATGCACAAAACACAGACATGCACAAACATGCTTTGCATGTCATCCGTGATGGTTTTGGGTTGAGGTAAATTGTCTTCTTTGACTTGAGGGACCAGTCATACGGAAAAAAAATCAAGACAAAAAAAGGCATGAAATGTGGCACAGTAATCAAATAATTAAAGCAATTAAAGTCTTCGAGGGTCAGACACTCCATAAGATAGAATAAATGACTTTAAACTAATTGTCTTTTATAACATTATTCTTGGTCACAGAGCTCCAAAGAGCAACATGAGTAGGTCAGAGAAAGAGGCCAGGGAAAGAGACGAAATTGAAAAGGTCATTTTTAGATGGACAGTACTGCTATATTCGTTTAGTATGCACTAGGGAATATAAAATGTATTACATTTTATAACAATTACTATTTCCAAATTTATTAAATTAAAAACAAAACCTGATGAACTTTTTCAGATGTCATGCAATCGTCACACATAAAAAAAGTTTCATTTTTAAGAAGTAGTGTAAGCTCATGCAATTTCATAGCATCTGATTATGAAACTACAGCATCTGAGAGCCAACGACTGTGCCCGACATGACCTGAGGTCATCAACAGTTTAAAACAAACTCTAATAGAACTGTAATTCTAAGAATCTACCCCTTTTTACGATTGCACAATTATTAGTTCACAGCTAAATCAAAACAAGCCACAGTTAAATACATTGGTGAAGTGTCTTGAACAGTGTCTGCAGGATAAGGAATGGTAGCTTTTTTGTGGGAGGTACCAGTGTTAAAGGTCAGAGGGCATTTCCAGGGGCAACCACCTGCTTCAGATGAGACAGAGAGTGAGGAGAGACAGGTGACATACCAAGGATGACACCGGCTTCAGCTTTCTGCTGTGATTATCTATTTCAAAGGCAGTTTCAGTTACAATACATTTATTCATTTGACAGATGCTTTTATCCAAAGAGACTTACATTGAGTTCAAGGTATATATTTTTATCAGTACTTGTGTTCCCTGAGATTAAACCCACAAACTTTGAGTTATTGGGATTACATTTTGGTTCTCCATAGAACCTTTGATCCAAAAGTTCTTGAAAGAACAATTTTGTATACATTACTAGTCTGTAGAAACTTTTCCACTGTAAAGAACTGTTTGCGCAACACAAAAGTTCTGTGGATGTTAAACATACTTTCTGAAACATATGGCCAACAAAAACATTTAATAATCTTTTCTAAAAAAAAATATTTTAGAATTTGATATTGTAGAGAGACTCTAGTTTCCAATGTAGCAATAATATAAAGTTTAGATAAAAAGTCAAGTTTAGATGAACAACTTGTAATGTTGAAAAATATTCTCTGCTTCCTTTAAAACACATCATTTCTAGGGTGTGAATTACAGCATTTGGTGGTTCTTCTGTATTTTGCTGTCAACAAGAATTGATTTATTTCCTGCTTTCATCTTATGGCAGGATCAAGCTTTAATTATGAGGGTCAGCCCTAATTAGCCCTTGTGTGACCCAAAGGTTCATCCTTGACCCTGGGTTTAACTTTAGCTCAGGCTATCTCATTCATACCTTATTCTAAGTTAATAATTTACCTCAGGTAGTCAATTAAATTTACCTCACTTGTTTATTGGAATCATAAATGGATGAATATACAGAGTAGAGTCTAAAATATGAATTCCTACTATAGAAAATTCTGTACTGTACTATACTGAGAGGACATTCTGTTATTCAGCTCTCCCACAAACTGTCGTGTAACTAGTCCTCTAATGACATGCTTGACTCAGTGTTCCTAACACAATCTTGCAACATCCTAACAAAGAGAAAGAGGCACCATGGAATTGAAAAAAGTTAACCCACACCACTATGCTTGGCCTCAGGGAGAGATATACCTCTTTATCCAACCTTCTTTATACGGTACTGAAGCCCCTGAAATTCATTTAGTGCACTAACAGTCTGGACTGCTGCAGGGAAGCCATTTTAATAAGTAGTAATAACGCCAACAGACAAAATGAGTTGCTTTCAAAGGCTGACAGAACATCACATTTATCAATAACATAAAGAAAACATATTTAGATGGACGGTCTGCGGCCAACTATAATTTTTTGGCAAAGAAAGGTATTAGACTAATTTAGCATGAATAATTGCAAAATTGTGTTTTTATTCATGTGCCATTAACTTTAGTTGCCAATGAAGGCAAATGTAAAATGGTAACATCTTTAAAAACAAGCCAGTGAAAGATGAATTCTGTTTTCAAATGTGGAATTAAGGTTTGTGAATGTGTGTGAACATGTATGAAGTCTCTGGGCAATTTGTAAAGCCACACTCAAGTATTAGCAAAAGAATTGGAATGGAAAAAGATATGTCAATGGAAACTGTCTTCTTCTGTATTTTGTAGACGCTTGTCACTGTCAAGTTCAGTTGATACAGCGTTTATCAAAACATGATGTCTGTTCGATGACCTTTAGGTTGCTACCAAGTGTGAGGTCATGCTGTTGTTGCTATGACTACTATCAGCAGATTGTCCGCTGCATTACCTCAGCTGCCTGGCATCGGTGGGGTTACTGAACAGACCGTGACCTCGCCATGGAGACTAAACTGATCTTAAACAATAACAAGCGCACACATATACAGGAACAATTTCAAAGAATATATCACACGTGTCACCTAATATTACAACATAAATTACATATAAAATACTAGTTCTATAGTTGTAAGTTATAGAAGAATGATATTGAAACATCAAGAGTTTATTGAGTGTATTGAGGTATAAAGACAGATTTAAATAGAGAAAACATAATGCCCCATAAGTACAACATAAGTACATGTTTTATTATAGTGCACACATACTGTAAACACTGTAACATCATGGCCCAAAAGACTACAATTAAACAGCCCCCCGTGGACTTTAAAGGGGGACAAAAAGGCAGAGGAATCGCAAGGCAGACGTATTCTAATGAGGAAGCTACAAAGTGTGTGTCAGTCACCTGTGCAGAAGCAAAGTGGGCTAATTTGGGCCTGTGCTAATTGCCACGGTAACGAGCTGCACGTGTGGATGGTTGCGAGGAGGATGGCAACATGGCATGAGGGAGGATACAGTCCTCCTAACACCAGAGAGGTGTGAAAGAACGAACTTGTCCAACAGCATGCAGCCTGCTGGAGACCAGCCCTGAGTGGGGAACAGCCGGCTGCTCCAGTGCTAAGCTTAGAACAGTGTGTGTGTGTGTGTGTGTGTGTGTGTGTGTGTGTGTGTGTGTGTGTGTGTNGGGGGGGGGATTTTTTGTATTTAATAGATAAATTTAAATAGTAGTTGTTACCCTGTAAAAAATGGTATTCCTAAATAAACAACTTATTTTGTGTTAATTTACATTTATTCACACTTATTTTACATTTTTACACTTCAATCTTAATAACCTTTATATGCTTTTTGAAATATGAGTTTCTCTATGACTGTTACAATTTAAAATATAACTCAACATTTGAACTGAATTGTAATGACAACAACAATAAAAATTTAATTTAATTTTAAATAATTCACTGAAATCCCATTTTCCATCACACAAACACATTTGCAATTTTTGTCAATATTTTTTTCCGGTTCATTTAAATATGCACAAGTCAAAGCATTTCATACATGAATATTAAAAAACCTCCGCGGTCGGTCAAATATACACCCTGAAAGCTTGGGGGCACCTCGTCCCTTTCTCGTCGCTCCGGCTCCTCTATCCGTGTGTGTGCGGGCGTGTGTGTATATGTGTGTGTGTATATGTGTGTGTG
>JBAJNP010006248.1:0-26134 GCA_036877545.1 Yasuhikotakia modesta | reverse complement strand
ACATGACATCATAAATGCATTAAAACACTTGGACGTAATACATTTTTAAGGTTAGCAGGTCAGCAGGTTACCAGGTACCAGATTTTATTGAAATTCTGTGATTTATTTTTCACAACACATTTTTCTGTAGCTGTAATTTGTCAGAAATTATACAAGTGTGTAGATTTATTATACAGGGTTGGAATGACATCAAGGAGTAAAAACAGTTTTCTAGTGCTTGAACTAGTGAATAAGAGTAAACTAGGTTTATAATATTGTGCAAACTAATGGCCCAAACATGAATTCCAGCTTTGTCAAGCTTACAATGTGCAATTTCTGTTGCATGTTGCATTATTATTAATGCATTAAAGGCACCTCCAACAAGGACAAAGGATTGTTTATCTCTGGAAAATTGTGTGAGACTTTTAGGTGTTCCTGCTTAGAAGGATCACATCAGATACTATCAAAACACCAAGATCATCAATATTTCTCCTGAGGATCGGTGTCCTGCGGCTTTTAGGTCCAACCCACCTGCCTGTGATGTTCATGACCTTCAGCAGCTGGTTCAGATGTCTTTGATTAGGTTTGTAATCTGTTAGCACAAGTGTCATTTACCACAAGAAAAGTATTGCTGATAACAAACTGCAAGGGTGGTTTTACTGTTTATTAACTTGCGCATGTATCATTTCCTCAGTCATGTTTCTTTTATTTTCATTAAACTACATTTAAGCATTTTAATTTTGCATTTAAGTGCATTTTAGGAGTATGTGCGTTCAATGGGAATTGAACCCGTGGTCCTGATGTTCCGAACATCATGTTCTAGTTAACAGGAAAGTGTGGTTATGTGAATGAATTATCTTAGATCCTGTTGTGATTATGTAAAGATTATGTAACTAATTGGAACTACGTTGTTTCTAATTTGCTGCCGTTACTATGTGTGGTTTATTATCTATTTATTGCAAAACTATCCTCATGTATTTGATGTTTAAATACTACATTTTCCTGATGTTGTTCTGTCAACACACAGGGATATTAGCTGTGTATTATTTGTGCCTTTAAACAGTTATATATTTGATAGCTGTGAGAAAAGCAGGGGAAAATGTGTCACTCTTGTTTTTAAATAGTTTCCAAATTAATTTGTAACCACAGAATGTTTCAGTGTGACGGAACCGAAAGCGTACGAGAAAAGAAGCACATTTCCTCTAATTTTATTTAAAGGTGAATGATTCTGAACCTACAAAATGACACCTAAACACTCCTCATATGTCACTCCTCAGATGATATTAAAACATCCTCATATGTCATTGGTTGAACCAATGCTGTGTTGTGGCTGGTCAGGATGCTCAAACAAACAGAGCAATGCTGTTAAAGTCCCAGTATTTACACTCAGCAGCAAACCATTTGGCATATTTACAGTTGCTTAGCATGAAGCTAAAGAAATTAAACATTGACATGCAACCAACCAGCAATTTAAAATTACATTTGTGAACATTAATAAACTTTAAAAAATCATGTACATACAGCTGCAGCTAGCAGGAAATGCTACATGGCATCATTAAATAGATCAAGTAAATGAAAAATATCGAATACATTATATCATAAAATGTTTACAGAGGACCGTTTATTTACACAGAATGCGGTTTATGGTCTGTGGATTCTGCCTTGCGAAAGAGTGTCATATTTCTTCAACGGCTTAATGGTTTCAAGTTTTTTGGACGCAGGAAGGTTGCAACTGTCCACACGAGTCCGTCGCCAGTCGGCCATTTTTTTGGATGGGGTATTTTCATAAATGATCTCTGTAAAATAGGATCAGAGAGTTGCAAGAAACGGTTAACAATGACACGCTGAGGGTCTGAGGAAAAGGGTTTTGCTGTGCATGCTCTCTCTGCACGGAACTGTTCTAGCCTAACCACAGGCAACAGGCGCATTTGATAGTTGTGAACTAGACCTAATTCTCAGAGCTCATAACCACATGCCCACCCACACTCATTCAGAGCTCAGCCTGTGGCCCAGGCAAGACAAACACCTAAGTCTGACCTTAAACAAAACGCTCTTCCTCAGTCTGCCACACTTGTCATATTAATAATCATGGTTGAACAGAAGTTAAGCTTTGTTTGTAACCTACCACAGAAAATCACTTTGACCTGTGCCTTAATAATTAATAAACAAACAGTAAAAGATGGCTTGCAATTCGTTTTAGTCCCCTTGACTTTGTAATGTAACCCAATGCGTCCTCTTAAACATACTGTGATCTATTTATGTCACTATTTATGTCGTACATCACAGATGCAGCATGGAGTCTTCATAGAAGTACCTTTAGATGTGTTTTTACATGCCAACATGTAACAGCATATTGTGACAACAACTGACACAATGAGTATTACGCATCCACCGGCCAGTGCCACCCAAATCCACCACTGATCAAAGATGGGAACTGGTGAAACGGTTGGGCTGGCGGTCTCAGATGTAAAAGCTGTAAAACAGAAACGCTTGACAGTTAACAAAACACAAACAGTGCCATTTAGTCAATATGTTTGATGAGCTGCATAAGATATAAAATGATGATATGGTATAAAAATAAAATAAAAAGTAGCCAGTACTGTAGCAACAGAAAGTATTACATTTTAAATGTAAAAATGTTTTAAATATTCATTATTTGCAGGTATTTTTGGCTTTTGTTAAAAAAGGGAAAAAAACTTTACCATGTATGACGGGTTTAAAAAGGTTTGCGGTCACATTAAAAAGCTGGGATTTAAAACCTAATATTGTTTAGTCTAAAAGCATCTTTTTAAACAATTAAATGTAAATACTATGTAAAACAAATTGATTTTTTTCTGATTTTAATTCTACTATTTCAGGTCACACTGTATGCAATTTTATCTCTTGTAACTTTAAAATCATTCAAGCAGTCGGGTCACAAGGAAAAAATTCACAATTTACAATAAGCTTATTCTTATTAGAAATAACCATGCAAGGTTTTTTAAAATTTTGATCTATTTATTTATCATTAAGTAAATCCACTGCTTTGTAGCTTCATGCGAAGACTAAACCCGTGAAACGACCACATTCTTTAATTTTAAATGGAAGGCGTTACAATACTAAGGGTCAATAATATGTTAAAAGCAGAATGGTAAAATATTCACCACTGGGAGAACAAGTTGTGGGTGAGTTTGTGATACTCTGGGTTTGGTTTAGATCCTGGTTCTGAGTCTGATTTGGACCCTGGGTGCTGGTGCGGACGCTATTTGCTTCTGTAGAAGCAAAAAAAAAGAGCAAATAAGATATAAAATCAATTAAAATAAATCTATATGAATTTCTAAAGAATTCTAGAAAGAATTCTCAAGTTAGAAAGATAAAATTGTTTGTTGACAGGAAAGTAGTGAAAAAAGTTGATTTGTAAATATTGATATTGGAACTAGTAAGAATTTCTGGTAAATTTCTGTATGTGATCTATAGTAGCAAGCAGTGGTTCAATATGCTTCTACTTACCAACCACTACATGAAGTTCATTACTCCACACCTGTTTAAGAAAAGGAATATCTTTTGTGACCTTGCAAAAGTACCAGCCGCTCTCACTGGTTCTGATAGATGGGCTAGTGAGCTGTTGACCATTATTTTCAATAGTAAACGTTGTATCCCTTTCATTTATTTGTTTCCATTTTATATTTTTGCCATTTGTTTCGTTATAGTACCAGCTCACTTTGTAGTTTTCAGTGTTGTTTAATCTGCAGTTTATTGTGACTGAAGTCCCTTCGCAAACTGTAATGTTTCCATGTGGCTCCAGCTTGACGTTTAAATCTTCATTTTCAGATGCACTCTCGGTTAAGGCTGAAAGAAAGAAGGTCATTTATTGCTTGTTGTTATAACAAATATATAATTTTTTGCAATTCTTTCCTTGCTCTAAATATATGTGTTAATGTGCTAACCAGTTTGATTAGCTGGTAGTTTGACAACAGCTTCAAGACTTAATAACATCACTTGACTAATAGTCAATACCCAACTGAGACAAGCTAATCGTAGTCTGTTATTCAAAGACATTGCTATGCAACATTTGTGGTCCTTTTAAATTACTCAGCTGGGGCTAGTTGTCACACTTTTAACTCCAATAAAAAGTTCTCAGGATAGGCTTATGCTAAAAGTTAAATGTTACTACTTATAAAGTGGAGCATAATGTCAGACCATGACATGGTCTGACAAGGTTGTCATTTAATATTCATATTTCACATTTCTATATACTGTCATTCTGTGTTCACTGTCATTTGTACAGCTGCTTTGTAACAATGTATCATTGTGAAAAGCGCTTTATAAATAAACTTGAACTCATAATAGGAATGGTCCATTGAACTAGATATTATTGGCTATTAGCTTTTTGTTTTTTTAATTGTTTATAAAATTAAAAAATAGAAAAGGTAACAAAAAATTCCTTCTCAAAACTAAAATGTTATGTTTGCCTTTTTACCCAGTAACTATTAAAAAAATAATACTGGTCGTCTTCCCATGCGACTAAGCTAAGCCCTTATTCTTATTTTGGTCATAAAGTGTCAAAAACTCAAACAACTACCACTATGCTCCCACTTTTACATGGTGTAAAAGTGATGGCCAAACAATGTTTTGATCAAATCAAGATTTTCAGTGTAAAATTTTACTTACCATTAACTAGCAGAAGAAAGATCCCACTGCGTAGCCAATTCATGCCAAGAGTGCACCTGAAATATCGCATCCCTTACAGTGAACTCTGGCTACACAAGAAAATATGCTTTTATTGTACAGTTCCAACTTTGTCAAACTGTAGAAAATTATCAAAGAAACACCCCAGCACCTTGAGCCTTTAGAGTGCATGAAACTTCCTCATCTGATCAGATATCTAGACAGGTTCCTGTGTGGTCATGCATCTCAGAACTCCTACTGGGCCACTGAGACCTTGATAGCTTCTAAGCAGCCTTTACTCTTGTGTTTTCTTCCTGCAGAAGATCAAAGTCCATCATGCTGTGTTCAGCTGAACAAAACCCGAGTAGAACTTCTGCATGTAGCTTCTGTTAGAAAACAGTTTATAACATACATGCTAAGAAACATAGAGATTACTGACAACATTGTGTACTTTCCAAACATTAAGACCAAACACATACCACTTTTTAGGTGGGAGGAAAAATGCAATAATTGCTTTGAAGCAAGCTGCACGAATTTTGAAGAACTACAAAAGCGGGTCAGGGACACGAAACGAGAAACGGCTAAACACACGACAGAGACCTCACAAGACCACAGGCACTTTCACTTCGCTTGCAGAAGCTGAGAACATTTGATGGATCTGCCATCCTCCTGCGTGAGGCAGCGCAGCCAAACTTGTATGTGGTTGCAACATTAAACCTGAGGCAAACCTAACCAAACTCTTAAAGTCAACTCTTAACATCACATTGAAACAGAAAACAGCAGTGGCACTCTTAACATTACAGGTGTACTTGTTTATATAGGTTAAATCTATATAGTTCCCTGTTATAGCTGCGGTAAAGCAACAGGTTGAGAACGTATATGCTGTATATAGCAGATAACACTAACATACTAAGGAAATGAAAATAAAGTGGATAGACCATTTTAGACTTCCTATAAGTAAATACATGTCAACTAGTAGACATGTATATACTAGTGGTTATAGTTAGTAGACTAAATTGATATGTACTGGCAAAGTTATTATTAGCGATGACTGTTTTTTACAAGATTTTACACTTAGTTGAACGTCTCAAAGTCAAAGTCACAGCTGAAGAATGAAAGACACATACATATGTTTCAATATTTAATTTAAAATACATATTGCAGACATCATTTTACATTAAAGCATAAATACTATCATTAAATATCAGTGACAAAAAGCATCCATCCTTCTTTTTCAAAGTTCAGTTTTAAACCAGCTGTAAGTTAAATGCAGACATGTTATAATTTAGCTCAGTGCAATACGCATCTGTAGAGACATCTGAAACACGTGCCAGTGAATTTGAAAGAACAAGAAGAGGACAGTTTTATGCCACAAATTCCTTGAAACAGGAACAAATAGAATCTTTTATGAAAAAAGTTCCTAATATCAAATGCTGTCGCCTGTTATCGAAGCTGTCTGTGATTAAATCACAGCTCAACAGTAAACAGTCTAATCCCATGTTTTTAAGCATCAATCAATCAACCAATCACAGTGCTCTATTTAAAGTACATTGGAAGCAAAGTAAAAAAACTGACAGCTGTTAATATCATTTATGTATGTACAGTAAATATATAACTGTGCAAATTCTCATTTTTCATAGTCTGTTTTGTATTTTAATGCCTAGGTAAATAAACAGGACTATAAAAGAATCCTAAAACAGCTATTAAAAGCACAAATATGACGATATACAGTGTAAGTTCACTTTTTCAATGGTATTAATCTATTTTAGTTGTTTTCTTTCCATTATAAGATCGTGAAAAAAAACTCCCTGTTTCTTTTAAAGTATGAAAACTAGTAGTTGCAGATTGAGGTTTTATATGCACAAATAATAATAACAATGTTCTTAAAACAGTTGAAAACAAACAAAAAGACCCTCACATCTAACAGTAAAAAAATAAAATCATTCTGAATTAAATAAATAGGTTTTGACGTGAACCCTGTGCTTTATGTTCCACCGGCTGTTGGTCTATAACTCGTCTTTTGGGTTTATATGGAGGCTGTGTTCCCACATGTGCTGGTTATCCAAGGCTTGAATGACCTCGTCAGCCTGCAGTCTCTCCTGCAATCCAATTTAAACAATCATAAGGACCATATATGACCACGGTCCACCATTTTTCTGAGCCTCGGAATCACAGGCTCTGTTTAAATGTAAACACTTGTGATAAACAAGAGGTTTGTGGGCTTATACATATGAGCTCACAAGAAGTGGGTTGGCCCACTTTTCTCAACATCACATTGACACCGATAGTGTGTGGGCTAAATGTGGGCGGTCTGGTTTCTGACATCAGAAGTATTTCCTAACAAGCCACTTTTGTAGATTAGTTTTAATACATTGTGCTAAAATGTCCTATCTCTCTCTCTCTCTCTCTCTCTCTCTACATGTGTGTGTGTGTGTGTTTGTGTATGTATGTATGTATGTTTGTACACAATATGAATATACATATTTATGTTTCATTATGTTTTCATATTTATATATATTTACATTCATTTAACTCATTTTTTGTGCTTATTCATGTAAAGTGGTCTGTGTGAAATGTGTACAGAAATACTCTAATAGGTGAAAGGGCTTATAAAAGTGTGTCTGGTTATGTAAATACACTGGCATTATTTTGCTTTGGTGTGAGAACAGGAAGTGGTTCTGCGGTTAGACAGTACTCATAAGTGGGCATCACACTTCTGTATAGGTGGGTGCCTGCGGCTCTGGGCTTGTGTTTTATGTAATGTGGAAAATTCCGCTTTAGCGATACATTCCAGTAACACGCTGGAACAAACCTTGAGAAACATATATATTTAATGCAAACTTCAAAGTTTTTGCAACAACCGTGTGTTTGTACTCACCAGTTCCCTGTAAAGGGGGTTTAAAGTGAACCAAATGGCCACAGCACATCGCTGCCCCCTAGTGACCGCACGAACGCCATGCGGGTTCTCTCCACCCGATGAGAACCCGACCAATCGCCCACATCTGGGCTTAACTGAGGCCTGCAACAAGAAACGTCACTTGCAAATGACGAACTCGCTCTCATCTGACTAACAGGTCGATGTTACGAATGCATGTGTTCTTACGGTGACAGTTTTGGCATCCATTTCTGTGAAAATAAATTCTCCGCCATCAAAATTCCCATTCAGGTAGAGCAGGGCACTGAAAGACCAGGAAAATACGTAATGGCAACTATCTACAGTATACATGCAGTATATAATATATGATCTATATACTATCTACATAATATACTATAATTCTATAGTATATAATTCTATTCTATAGTATATAACTCTTTACAGTATATATGTATTACATTATATATACATTTATTACCTGTAGTCTCTGTAGGTGTATGCGGGTGGTTCTTTCCAGCATTCATTTGCCTCTGGGTCAAGAAGACAGTTATCAGCATGTATTGGATGACTGAGGTCGTTCCTGTAGTCCTGTTGCCCTTTAATAATAAAAACATTGCAATTATACATGTTGCAATAATAGCAAACAGTCACAGCCAATTCACTGCTTTAGCAAGACAATATTTTAATATGTAACTGTACTCATCAGCTGTGGTTTAACTTAAAGGTAGAAACTAAAAGCCGAGGTCTCGTACCAGATATGGCCGTCCTACACACAAGATGTGTGTATGAGAAATACAGGGTGGAATTAAGCATGAAATATGACTCGGTTATCCGCCTGGCCTTCTCACTGACTTCATAAAAGAGGCGGGCGCTCTTTAAAGGAACACGCCCCTCGTATCCGTACTGCAAAGTGTAAAGTATAATTAAGAAACAGATTTGTAACAAATAACTATTATTTCCAGTCAAACACAAAGAGAAGGGTTTACCTTCAATGTTTTCAGTAC
This sequence comes from Yasuhikotakia modesta, assembly GCA_036877545.1. Taxonomy (NCBI): domain Eukaryota; kingdom Metazoa; phylum Chordata; class Actinopteri; order Cypriniformes; family Botiidae; genus Yasuhikotakia; species Yasuhikotakia modesta. The sequence continues at coordinate 17,629 of JBAJNP010006248.1, read as the reverse complement.
TGTTGCCCCTTCGAATTTCTCATTGGGTGTGTGGGGAGATGTTTTTCCCTTGTAGCCATCACCAGCTGCAGTTACACTCTGCCAAAAATACACATTTAAGAACAATAAATTTTAAATTTACAGAACATGTACAAGTTTATTATTTGCATAAAAACACAAATAAAGGTCAACAGTGCTAGTAGCTCAACCGGCGAAGCATGGCGCTAGCAACGCCTAGGCCACGGGTTCGATTTACTCACGAGTGCCAGCTGCTTGAGTTCTGAGCACTCATCTTCAGTGATGACATCATCAAGAACCACCCTCTGTGTTCCGTTCAGAGCGACCGAGTTCAGCACAAGTCTCACGTTCTCATACAGCAATGGGCCTCCTACACAAACACAAAATTTCTTTCATTTGCAGCTTGGATCGCAGCCTTTTTGACTTCAAGGCCCTGAAGTCTGAAGGCCTTCGGTCACAATTTTTCTAGAATATTCTAGAGTCTGACATAACTAGAAACTATATTTTCATTATAAAATACTTAAAGGTTACACTTAAAACATCTCAACATCTTGATTTTAGTTGATTTAGCTTATTGTAATGCTTGTTTGTTTTCTTTTAAAAGATTGTAGGTCATCTTGAGGCCTCAACCCCTTGGGTGAGCAACCTTGTTTTACAGTGCTACAATGTTGAGACATTTGTAGGCTTATAAGTGACAATCACCATCTCGATGTTCTTGTACGGCAGCAGCTGTGATGTTTTTCTTGACCGATATGGGCACATAGTCCATCCAGCCGTCGGTACCAGAAGGAATCCTACACACACGTTTAAGATATGAGCAGAAATCTTCAATGGATCAAACCTGAGACTGATGATCGTGAGACTGTTTACAGTACCTGTTAGCATCTTCTCGACCACCTGTGGTGCTCCAGTAGTTCTGTGGAGAAAGACAAAAGCAAAACATGTTAACTACAAACAGAGGTTTCATTTGACTGGTTATCGTTGGTTGCTGGATAATTCTACCACAAGGGGTCGATAAAGGTTGTTCCTAAATCTTTAGCTATTCGCACCACCTGTTCTCTGTGTCAGCCAACATCAGCGCTGACATTATGTCCTTGTCTATAAATTTAAAGTTAAAGGAATAGTGCAGTCAAAAATAAACATTTTCCATCATTTATCCATCCATGCCATTCCAAACCGTTCCAAGACTTTTTCAAGGGACACAAACCTAATTTTTGAAATCAAGTCTCATCTTTGAAATGACATGAGTGTGAGTAAAAGATGGCTGAATTTTCATTTTTGGGTAAACCCCAAATTAGACCCACCGCTTCAGTGTGGGACACTCCCAGGTTTTTGCTGCCCATCACAAGCAGGTCTGATTCTTGTTTGTGTCGATTCAGGTACTGTACTGCTTCCTGTGGAACAAGAGAGCAAAGTAGGGCTGCATCAATACCAGATGTTTGACCCCCGGCACCATAAATATTGATATTACATAATTTTTCTCTCACAGAACTATTGTATGGATTTAATCATCTAAATTTATTTAATAATTATAATTACTTTGGTCATTTTGAACTTTGTCAACCCCATTCCTCCTCACTTTCATTATATAGAAAAGATTGCCAAGATTTTGGTAACTGCATTTAAAAACGTATCTAATGAATTGCAATCGACTGTAGAATTACGTTTCCTACTTGCAGGAGGTTGAATATTATGGCTCTTAATTGTTTATCTACCAAACATCTTGTTTGTGGCTTAAAGAAACAAAAATAGACCTGAGGGATACTTGACACGCTCCCTTTATTAAACAAACTCCAGGTTCTTCCACAACCTGCACGATTACTCTTGGCATTCTCCAGCAGCCACTTTTTATTAGCGGTTTCTGGCTCTTATTTAAAGCAGACCATTCTAACTTGAGCAAAAGGCTGTTGGTTCTAACTGCGGTTGAGACCGCGATTAATGCCAGTCCTGGCTCCCCTGGGAGAAGAAGTTGAGCGAGGAAAATGTACGAAAAGTGTTACAAAACCGTAGCAGCCGGTAGCATCCGCGGCTTCGCGTTCCTGTTCGTGGCGGTAATGCAAACAGCTCCCAAATTGTTTCAGCAATTTCTGATGTCAATTATCCACCCAGCTTCCTGTTCTGAAATTTGAAGGCTATTCTGTCAATACTGTATCTTAGTTTAGGGTTAACAAGGTCCCAGAGGAACTGGAAATCGGGCAATCAGACATGGAAGACGGCCAGAGAAATGGAAACATTCTACAATGGAGAAAGAAAAACGTTGCGGTTTTAAAGAGCTAGAATCCAAAGGATCTTGCATATGACATATCCAAACCCACTGGCTCTTGACCCAACAAACTTGTGTGACTTTACAGTGCTAATAGTTTCCAGGTTTTTCCAATGAGAAACTCTTTTGGATGGTCCAAGGGTACGTGCAGCCACTACTGTACAACTCAAAAACCAAACCCATGAAATACAATGATTGTTCCAATGCGTTCATGCACATACAGATGCCTGCTAATCTCTCTGCTAAGCTTCTGAAGCTAGCACCGCTCTCGTGTATAAAATAAAGCTATTTCAGAGGTTGGCAGGCCCTGGTTCCTACATATGAAAATAAGAGCGCCTGGAATGTCCTTCAGAACATTTTTGTGTTCTACAAATTTGGAACGCCATCACTGAGAAATTGCGAGAAAATTTATGGGTGCCTTGTTCCTTCAGGCAAAACAATTAAACTAAATACAGAATTCATGGATCTCACCATAAAGCTGTCACTACTGAGTGGCAGTGGACGTTCTCTTACCTTACGAGGTTCTCCGTCATATCCCAGTATCTCCCTGTAATATTCCACATTCTCAGTCATGAACTCGTCCCCTTTGTGGAACAACAGGTACGTCAGAGCACACGGCAAAGCCTCCTCGATCCGGCCCACTGGATACAGAGAAGAGACCATTAGCTGTTGACGGAACATCTGGGACCCCATGTTTTTTGGTTTATGTGTCTAATTATTCATCCCATGGGACTGTCTGATTTTTCCGAGTCCTCTTTTCCCACGTTTACTTCCTTTTGCAGACCTGTGAGCTCGGAAACTCACATTCCAAGTTAGTGACCACAATGGAACAAAGACAGTCAAACTGAGCTAGTGGAAATACTAGACATTCAACAGACACGGCAAGACAACACACACACACACACACACAGACACACACCTGGATATCTGCATGACTTTGGGATGTATTCAGTCTTTTCATTGAGTGATTCATTGCACGTTGAGTGATTTACTAGGAATGCACAAGTTGTGATGTTTTTAAGAAATGAGACATTTAATGCAACTCAGGCTGGAAAATTTATAGGATTCAAGCCTTTCCTTTAGGGCAAGGGATTAATGAATGATTTTATGATTAATAAGGTTGCATGTCTTTTCAAATGGCCTTAATTAGACTGTAATTGCTAAATATTTCCCTCCAATCAGAATTAGGATCAGAATCAGTTTTTGTTGCCAAGTATGTTTGTTCACACATGCACAAGGAATTTGATTTGGAGATAGACCCTTCCAGAAAATACGATCAAGACACAGATTATTATAGCAGACAGTACATGGAGACTTACTTTGGAAATAAGCAAACTGCAGGTAGTCGTAATGCAGGGGCAGGTAGTTTTCCATGGGCGACAGGCGCCCGGGGCGGGTTGCCAGATCCCTGACACACTCGTGCTCGCAATGAAGAACATGTGTGTAAAAATCTGTAAATACAGATTAAGGTGAATTAGTCAAAACACTTCTTTACAACCTTCAACTGACTTAAGAAATGAGAATGAGAATTATATTTTATAAAATATTCACATATAAATGAATGAAAATTGTGTTCAATAAACAATAATAAATTAATATTAATTAATTTAATAGTTGTGTCTTTTTCACAAAATATCAGTACATAAATAAATACATAATTTAATATTATATCGGTAGATTAATTGTTGAATAGTACTAGTTTTATTGTATCTATTATAACTATTAATATGCTTCATGTTTAAAAACACTCGTTTCATTATTTTTAATTTCATTTCATTAAGGATGATATTTAAAACTATTTTATTCAATGCAGACTTTAATTTAGGATGAATCAGATTGCAGGGCTGTAATCAAATGCGCTGGTATCAAAGCAGGTCCATTTCATGTGGCAGAGCTCAAGGGTAAAGACTAAATTAGAAAGCAGAGAGGAGGCAGGGCAGGGCACAGCTTGCCCACTTTAAAGGGCACGATGATCTGTTATGACAGGGTAGATCGGTAGCCAGATTGTTCCTTCATCAAAGCAGAGACAGACTAACAAATAGAAAAGATGACTAAGTGCTTCTTTCTAAAGATATAATGGGTGTAGAATTTGTCTAGTTAGTCACAAAGGAATATAACTAGTTCTGGACTCTATTTGCAAAAATGACACAAAGATAACTTAAAAGGCCCAGCCTGTTAGCTTTAAAAGCCCTTTTGTTCATATTTGAGTGAATAAGTCCCGGGGTACAATGGCAAAGTTCTAACATTAAGATAGTATCATTAAAGTCGTATGCCGGTTAAAGTCAAAGGCGGTTTTTAACCAGCACAGAAAACTTTACATGAACAAGAGGATAAAACAATTAAAAGATCCCACGTGCATTTAACTGGAACAAAAAAAACAATTCCAAAGTCATTCCAATGAAGATCCAACAATGTCACACATTATATTCTCAGTCGGAAAACATGCGCACACATACACCCTCGCCCTCGTTTCCAAACTAAATCACTGAGCAAACAGAAAATGTCAGTGACATCATTGTCAGTAGGATTCCATTTTCCAGGGATTCCATGCTGATGAACTTTCCGATGTTCCGTGCTTCACAAAACCCCCTAAAGCTCACATCAGCGCAGACAAGCCCCCCTGAGAACAAGTCCTTTCACGATTGCCCATCAACTTCAGCTCTTCTCAGCTAGCGAACATGTTTTCCACATTCATGTCATGGTTCAAACATTTGGGCAGTAGATGTCTGTCAACAACGCAGCTGTACTTCATGATCGTTCTCAATCAACTGGAAGCAAGTGGTTATAATTTAGAATCATTAGCTCAACAATATGAATTACTTATAAGCCAAGTGTTATGGACTGTTATCATACAAGTGTTGGTGAAATATGGCTTCCTGTGTGACTTAATGGGCCCAGCGCCCAATCAGTGACAGACGAGGGTGTTGAAGTTGCTCTGTGTTTTAATAGTTAATGTTTTTTCTTCAGAACAACTTAAACAGTGTAGTGCTGAATCTATGTGTTGTTTACCCTGAATTTACTGAAAAGTAAGATTCTACTTTAAGTAAGCTTTTTCTTTTTAACTCCAGAATAGTTAAGACTTGTGTGGTCTGCCAAATTGCAAACAATCATTTGCTTTTTGAGCGGGAATGTAATGCAAGCAAAACACGGCTTATGTTTAGTCTGTAACATCTCTTCACAGGCCAAGGTCAAAGCCAACAGCTTCTGAATTTATAAATAATAAAACTATGCCTTTTGGATGCACCTGGATTTAGAGTTTTTTAAAGGCCCAAATAACCTCCTCAAGTTTCCTGTTTAAAACATTGCGAATTGCGATTATGGGGAAAATGTCACACTGTTTGAAGGTCATTCGTTAATATACTATCATGAACTGTCTGTTAGACTCAACAATAACAGACTGTGCTTAGGGTTTGGGAAAACATTTTTCTAAAAGGACAGCACAAGATACACAGAGGTCAGAGACGAGAGAGCTCTCCATTACTGGAAGAACAAAAGCTTAAGGAGGAGAAACATGATAACCACAACAGAAAGTCCCACGTCCCAATACGTGGGCCAGGAAAAATTCCCAGAACCTTTCAGAGGTGCAAATGATAGCTCTGCCATGTTAGCGGGAAGTTAAAATCCACAAATTACAAAAGCATATACCTGAGATTAGCTCGTAGAGGCTGTATTTGTACAGGACATGATCCGGTTCTTCAAAGCGCAGTGGACCTTCGCAAAGGGCCCGACATTCAACATCAGCGTGGTAATATTTGGTCAAAGCCTCCTCAAAGAAGCTCACGGCCTCTTCGTAGTTGCTTTTGTCATAGAGCTGCACTCCAGCAAAGAAGGCTTTCTGTAAATACAAATACGCATCTGGTTTACAACACTAATCAAATTTATAGAGGGTATTTACATGCCTCTCGGATGATGCCAACACTATCAATACCAGGTGATTGAGTCGCCAGGGACTGTATGTGAATACCAGGTGTAAAGTGAAAGTGAAACTAACATGTTTTTGTTTTATGGATTCTCATACCCGAAGCAGGGCCACTTTAATCATTTTAGGGTGTTCTAGTTAAGAAATAAATATAAATTTCCAGAATCAAAAGAGCTGATGTTGAAAATAACTAATGCATCACTCATTCAACATTAAATCAACTATTTGCTATGTGGGAACTCTTTTAGAAAAACATCAAAGATCTGAGTGCTGTGATCTCCAGCAGTAACTCACCTGATGTGGTCGGGCTTCCCGGTCAATCAAATATTCCTCTTTTACGCCCTGCAGTGCTTTGTACTGCTCTAGATCATCACCCATCTCCACATGCTCAGGGTTGGCCTGGAAATACGTGTGAGCGGCAGATGCGGCCTGATCCAGCTGTCCGAGCTGTTTCAAAGACAGACAGAAAACAGACACACTTAAAAAAAATGGAAAATGCTTCGGTTTTTCATGTTGTAAGATATGAGATTGTACAAAATGCCTGCAGAAAAACATAAGCCCATCCATCATGAAATCTCATTGGTTATATCATGTGTTAAAAACATGTTGTCATATGTTTGGGATACTGGTGTCCTTAACAATGTTCTTGACTAGATAAACCAGCAGGTCAACCAGGGTCAACCAGGTTTATTAAAGAAAGCAAGCTGGTTGACCTGTTTTTTTATTTATTTTTTTTACTGGTCCAGTATCTAAACCAGCATAAACCAGCCTGGACCAGCATGGAAGTTTATTGGTCTTTTCAGCAGGGATGTTCCTTCTTTCAACTTCTGGCCTCTAAAATTGTTTACAGACTTGAATAAATAAACTGAGACTGTTTGATATATGAATATAATTGCATTAAATTTTGCTCAGCATAGGGAGAACCATCAAAACAAGTTCACAGAAGCCACCAGCTGTTATTTTTCCAGCTTTTATAAAATGAGGTCCTGAAATCTGTTTTGCAGATTTGGGATAATCGTCAAGGTTCTTTCTTATCTTTCTTAGAACAATATATTGCATGAAACAAACTCTAATGGTTTAAAATAAATGACTCATGCATTTCAAAACAATGATAAAATTACAGATAATTCGTGGAGCAGATCTTTCACCTACTGCATTCCAAAGCTTTAAAGCAAAGTACATCTTGATGTGCAACAACAGATAAAACAAACTAAAGTAATAGCTACCACATGGAACACCTCTAAGTTTTTGTGATTGCACATTAATATACATTAAAAGACATGCAAAGAAAACACTGTTCATTTTTCATTTTTGTGTGCCATTATGGCTTTCAGAAACCAACCTCAGAAACTCTACACAACATAAGGTCCAGGGGGTGCGTAAAGAGGAAGATTAAGCAACCTTAATGTTTATCTTTTGCCAAGGACTAAAGCCGGGAGGTTAAGGGCTTAGGGCAATATGCTTGGTTTCCTCTGAAAGGGCAAAGAGCAGCCTTGAGTCTACCACATTCCTTTGTGTCATTTGTATCTCACTCCTTTTCAAACACACACGCATTTCATGCAACTGGTTTTAAATATAGGAGGTATTTTTGTATCCCATTCATGGAATTCTATGGAATTCTTCTACAACAGGTCAGATTCCAAAAGCTGGAGACAAATTTAGGACCTCTAAGAAAGATCTAGCTGTGATGTTTAGTCACCTGTTCAGTCCACACAAGCTACAGTAGCCTTTCAAAAATATCTTCATGCCCTGACAAATCCTGTAAACATCACAGAACAATGGCCATAGAGTTCAGGAGAGGAGATGGAAAATGCCCAGCTGGTTAGAAAAGCTTAAACTCAGCTGTAAATTAGTTCCACTCGAACCCGCTGCCTGCCCATGTTCACACTGTCTCACCAAACACAGCTGTTCCACAATTCATTTAACACAAAAACTCATTATGCAGTCAGAGACATCAAAAGCAGAAACCACCAAAATGTTGTCATGTCTGAAGCATCAGTAAACAAACATTCATTTTGCAGTGACAGTGTTGACGAAATGTTTGATAGATCTGTAACTATGACCACCATATTTTGTATTACTTGACATATTAAATTATTACAGTGAAACTGTTAATGTGTTTAAAACAACTAATGAATCAATTGTAAAGAGTTGCAAGAGAATCACTCATAAGCACATGGCCACTAACAAAAGTCTTAACTTTTTTAAGTAACTTTTTTTAAAAGTCTTAACAAAAGTCTTAAGTAACTTATTTTAGTTTCACTTCTAAATGATTTTAACAGATGGATCTAACAGCACACACACACACACACACACACACACACACTAATCCACAGCGTCTGCTTTTTCCAGCCTCGCTAAGTAAATCAATTACATCTTATATTTAGTATGTGTACAAACACTCATTTTGTATCAAAGGAACGCACAAGAACCCTGCAGATCATTGACAAACATATTGCTCAACACTTTCAAAGACAGCCATGAACCACTAGTTCATTTTAATTACAGTAACAGACTTCAGCTAACATTTGTGCTTTTAAGGGTAAATATTTTCCAGAGGAATAACCTGTGGCTCCTGTAACTGCTCTTTAATATACACCGCCACAGCTTTTTTTTACCCAGAATCCTCAGCCAGAGCATACAAACCATTTACTTACCGGCTGTAAAATAAGAAAACATCCCACTTGATGTGGGATACAACCCAAGCCAAAATCTCACTTACACGTTTTTTCAGTCAGAGAACGTCAATGGGATGTTGTTGGAACTGTAGACGCATTTATGTCCTGAGAAATTCTGTGCTGACAAGGATGTTTGTTTGACTAAAATGCTAAAAGACCAACAATGTGTTAAGAACAGCAAGTGTCGCTTAGTGTTCTAATTAATAATATGCTAGATTATTTGTCACATTGGAAGTTGGAAGGCAATGCATTGTGGGATATATCATTGCATATGTTGTTCTATGCTGAATACTACACTATTTGCCAAATGCTGTGGGTCATACTAGTATTCTATGCATTTGACAAATTTGCAAGCATAAATACATACTAAAGAGTGGTATATGAGTATTCTGAACATAACAAAATTAGTTTCAGTTCACTAATAATTATTTTGGAAAACATATCTACAATAAACTATTACTAGGGTCAAGACAGGAGTACAAAGATGAATACTATAACTGGTACTAAGTAGATAGAAAAATTACTCAAAGGGCTTTATAAATATTGGTATTTCTGGGTTGTTGACCAGACAAACAAAACTGACAGCTTGTCTACAAATAACTAAATCAGTTTTTCATTTGCATCGATGGAAAAAGCTTCGCTCTATTGTTTAAGGACCAAACAAAGTCACAACTTATTATTATTTCATGTTTAAACTTCAGATAAACTTGCAACAAACATCCAAGCAGTGCATTTCAATCTGCAACTAATACACTGTGTGTATTGAGTCTGGGATGTTAACTTGATAGCTGCAGCTGTTCTGGTTTCAATCATCACTACGCAATAGAAAAGCCACAAGAATTGGTTAAAATACAATGAAACTTTTTTGGAAAGATATATTATATGTAATATCCATTGTTCTTGCATTACGGTTGCTTCGGTCAACAGAGTATGAAATTGTTATCAGAACTTCACTTTTCTATTTTTTATAAATAAATGATGACAGATTAAACCATTACTCCTGGTTTCCACCATAAACAGTTCATTAATCAGAAAGCTTAAGTCAATAAAACCTGAATGAATATTTAGGTTTATCTTTGTAAAGCTAATGGGATGAATTCATGGCAGAAGATGGAGGGACTAAAAATTCAAATTTAAATGAAACAATCCTGTCACAGAAGGCTACAGAAGTCACAAACCAACCGCATTTTCTTCCACAGAAAGTCCTTAACTATAACTTGACACAAATCCTCTTTTTCCAGACAAAATTAAACCTATTTATCCCGAGAACTTGCTGACCTTCCTTCGCTGCTGCACTCAAATGGCCACAGGGCACGTACAACACGTGTAACACATGCTTTTTGGAAAACAGCCCGGGCTTGTGGGAATCCTATGTATGATGTCATACATTAGGGGCGTGGCCTGCATACACCTCCTTTGGTGCTAACAGTACAACACACTGGCCCTTTTCTCCTTGCCTGGCCACACCCACTCGCCGCACATGTTGGTTTAATAAGGTAATGTCTGAGGAATGTCTTTAAAGCCAGATGGAACAGACGACGTCTTTCATTAGGGGATGTGAGGATATAGCATAACTGGAAAAAGCACAAAGTCAAAATACGTCTACAATAATCCCGCTACTGTATACAGCCAGACCTAAAAATCACAGCTGAATGGAAACCTGTGTACGTGGGGTCTGGTTCTCAGACGGGTCTTTGATTGATTCCCACTTAAATTAGATGTTCAGCTTTGGTCTGTATATTTGTACATAATTGGGGGGGAAAGTTGGCTGCGTATGCATGTAAGTGGTCAATTAACAGATGCTTTAATCCCAAGCAATCTATGATACACTAAGTCTTTGTTCACACTGCACACAAATCTGATTTGGTTTTCAATCTGAATTTCAGGTCTAACACTTCACACTGGTCTTTTGCTGTGGTTCAAACCAGCAGTGTTTCAAACAGCAGCCTATAGCCTTAACCGCTACACCGCTATATCCCAACTGTAAAAGCAAGATGAATCTATAATGTATCCAGTTGCACAATTTCTCTGAATAAGAACATATTGTGTCAGTTGAAAAGTTCAGATATCATTGTGGTTAGTTGAAAATGCCATTATGTGAAGTTCAACATTTAGGTTAAATAACCCTCATCATTCTTTTTTCCCAGCATCTCGACTTTCATGTTACCCAGTAGGATCACTTGGCCTTGAGCTGGGGTGAGTCAGCGCTCTCTACACATCCCTCACTCACATTCCTGCGGAGCGCCGACCCGATAGCGCCGACCCGACCGAGTTCCGACTCCTCGGATGAGCGCGGATCAAGACCTGCACTCACGCTGCCTTCCTAATGACCCGACTCCCTTTACAGTAAAATCTTTAGACACATTTTTGACTTGTTTTCTATTTCAAAATCCAAAAACAAAGTTTTAAGATAAGCAACATGTTGTGAGGTTTATGCTTAAAACCTTTTTTACCAATAAGGCAAGAAAAAATAATTTAATGTCAAGAGAAAACAAGTTTTTCTTAAGAATTTGTTCTCGTTTTGACTAAATTTGGACTAAATTTTGAACTGAAACTCAATAAATTCAGTGTTTTCAGTTTACAAGCTAAATTAATTTGAACTAGTTTACGTTTTATCTGACGTACATCATAATCAGCTGTAAGTTTAAACGAGTTCTTGTCATTGTTTCTATTGTTCAAGTGTAGCACTAAAACCTACAGCAAGCCTGGATTTGTTCACACACATCAGAGCTTTAATACAGGCATAAAGGAGTTAATGGTATCACTGTGACTGCACAATACCACCATTCATTCCCCCAGAAACAGGCTAAAGGTTCTGCATCCTCTGGAGATTTTCTATACTGTATTTTTCAAGGTTTGCAGATGCCCATATGCATCTATTTTCCTGTGCTTCAGTGCAGGAACATAAAGGCTACTGCATTAGCCCTTTTAGGTGTGAACAGCAGAGACCACAAAGGATTCTGGGAAACCTCAGGCTCTGATTGCCAAGTGATGAAAGGTTTGTCCACGGAGTCCTGATTTTCCAGGACGTCAAATTTAAATGTAAATTAAAAATAAACAGATCCCCTACATAGCTCAAAATAAACGCTAAGATATCAAGTGAAAGGTCTTAAATGCATGTAAATTAAAAATTAACTACACAACCCACAAGAATTAATATACATGTTAAAGATTTTTAGGATAAAACAAATTAAAACTACATTTTCTAAAGAAAAAAAATATCATAAATGGTCCTCTATGACTTTCACATCAATGTTTAATATTTAGGGATCAAGTTTTGTTCAAAATCACTAAATATGAACAACAATCATGACTGCATTACAAACACAAGTAAGTACCATAAATCTTCTAAAACACATTTTAACAACTATTCAAAAATAGTTGTTTTGTTTGATAGGAAGATCGAAAAGGAAGTTGTTTGAAAAGGAAGATCGTTTTTGGCAGTCATCTCTGTTTTTCTTATTTTGTTTGCTTTGTAGACCCGTACAAAGCAACACAAACATCCTGTCACACAGTAAGCTTAAGTCAGATTGATGTGAAGTCTGTACAAAGCGTCTCATGCAACAAACTCAAGTTTCCCGTCACAGGCGAATGTGTGAGACGTGACTTCACAGCCAATCAGAACACAGTTCTTGTTTAATATACAGTCATATCAACCAACTGTAATGAAACAAAAATGTGATGAATTTTATGATTTTGGTTTGTAATGATCTCATTCCAGGCTAATTCCAAACTCATCCCAAGTACACAAACTCAGGTTCTTATTTCCTATCACAGCAGGGGACAGGTTAGATGCCCCAGGAGGACCAGAGAAGGGGGTTCAGGGTGTGTTATCTTAGGAGAAGCAGAGAGCTTGAGTTTTGATGGTAGCCTGGATAGTAATGCAACTGACGCAGAGCTGAGCTAAACAGGTCAAGTGGAAGCCCCTTCAGCCTAGAAGCCTCACAGAGCATCTCCCACTGGGGCCCACCCAGACCCCCTGCTGAAACAACATCAGCAGGACTCTGACAAGTAAGTGTAAACGGCTGCCTCGGGGCGCTCGGGGGGGGTAACCTCCTCTAAGATGGAATGACTTGTATTAATTTCATTAGTTTTGTTTTATACTGTTATAATTTTAAAAAGCTGCAGCTGAAAGTGTATGCCTTCTAGTTACTTTTACTTTAGTTTCTAGTAAAAATGTTTCCAACACAAATATGTCACAGGGTCATAGGTCAACCAACCAACAAACCAATGAACAAATCAATGTGTCAATATATTTTAATGCCCTGGAATTTTGATAAAATTAACATCATTTGCAAAATCACAAATTAACTATTTTTTAAATTACCAAATTACCAATTCTTTCAAAATTTGCCACCACACTTGCCTTTGTTTGCTAAGTTACAACGGTGTTGCTAGGGTACTGTAAGTATGTTTTAGCTCAATGTTATAGATTTAGGCACTAGATTTAGGCTTACCGGCCTGGTCAAAAAGTCCAAACCCAAAACCCTAAGTCTTCATAATATTCTGGTACAGTAACACTCAAGTAAATCTTCAAAGTCAAATTCACTTCAACAAAATGTCATTTGTTGACAGTTTTTGCCTCAAAGCAGAAGAACAGCAATAATAATTAATTGTCCAGAAACCACCCAATGTCACCCACAATCCAACAAATGATGCTAATACAGCTAACCGTGCTCATATCATTGTCCTAGCCAAAACTGACACAATATGTAATGTGCTAGAAAAACATTGTCTGGGTTATGGTTTCTGTAATTAGTTCCATGTTTCTACCATTTTGTGTTGATCAACATCTATAGCTTGAATGTCAGGAGGTCACCATCACAACATTTCTTAGCATCTTGATTTATGACTGGTGTGTGGATCATTTACACTCTGACTAAGGGAGGTTTTCAAACCAAATCCACAGAGCATAAATTACAGCTACAGCTAGGAGCCAAAAACTGGTTATCACAAGATAAATAGCCAATGTAAAGTGCAAACTGTAGAGCAAATACTGTATCCTGAATGAAACCACCAAACACAAAAACAATAAATGCGTTTTGTTGCATGCATTTGATAAACACGCAAAAATCTATATGGATGCCCCTGGATAAAAAAAAGCAAATACTTAATAAGTATTACAGATCACTATAATAAAATATATCTACATTTGTCATTTTCACCTCACTGAAAAACAACTAGCTAGTGGGGAAAAATATTAATATTGTTTTATTCACTCATGATACCTTAAGCTTGTCTTAACCTTAGTTTTGGATATTGTTATTGGAAAACAAAGCAAAAAACACTGATGTAAAATACATTTGCAACCAAGTGGTTTTATTCCATTTTTGTTTATGCTTTTTATCCTTTTAATAAGGAAAAAAGCTAGTTCAAGTAGTTTACACAACCTGGGATTATGTTTGATTGTTCGGTTTGTGTGTAAGACTGTGCATATAAACATACACAGTGATTTATGACATCCATAAAGATACACGAAATTAAAAGAGAAATTAAATATAAAACTAGAAACATCCTCTGTTGACCTCTGTACTGTGATTCAGATCAAAGGGTCTAAGTTACGTTTGCCTTCCATTATATTTATGGGACACAACAAACACAACAGGTCAACTCTGATTACACTGTGGGAATCACATGATCAGGGGTCCTGACCCTGTGGGGTGATGACCTCACTGCCAGGAGACCCCTGCTGGTGCCACAAGTCTGTAGTAGCCAGGAATCCACAGACGCTTGATCTGGCATGGCTGCAAAAGTTCAAAGGTCAAACCTGACAGGATCTGACACAGTTCTCTTCAATTCCACCGGCCACCCAGACTGTTAAACCCTAGCATGCATTCATTTACGATTATAGTTAAGATGCTTAAAAGAGTTTCTACAGTTTGCATTGGACATTTATACAGCAAAAGTTGTTAAGTAAATCACAGGCCACATTTAAATTAAATCACATGTCAACAAAACTCTAAGACGTCCAGCTACATTTATTTTTACTTTGATAGCTGGGCTTGTTGGTTGCTAGCTGATCCAGTCTTTAACTGGTTCTGGCAAAACTGGAAAACCTTGGACAAACGCTCTGGTCAAGCTGGTTTCTAGAACAGGTTGGCTAGTTTGCTTTAGCCAGATCAGCAACCATGGTCTACAGAATGTCTTCACCTAGTTTAAGCTAAATTTCTGAATGGGCCACTGTTGTGATTTGTACACACTGGGTTGGAGGTGTTTATGAGTCAATCATAGCAGATTACATTCCCAGCCAAATTGGGCTGAATCCCAACATCTGGGAATAGTTTCCAAACGCTGTGTTGCAATGAGGGAGTTTGCTAATGAGAATGACAACACCACAGACCTGGTTCTAATGTATATTTAAAAATTTCACATAGTTTCCAGGGCGACATTATTTGTCTGCCAATGATAATAGTGCAAATTAACATAGAAAATATTTTGTTACTGTACAGCATTAAACATGATTTCAACATGTCCACTTAAGCCATTGTGTATTGCATGACATGTAGACCCACCGCACAGACAATGACTTGCCTGAATAATTTTGGACTTTTCTTGCTAATCAGCAAGAAACAAAAACAAAAAATTGGCCCCCTAAACACTCCCTAGTACAGTTATATAATGACCCAAAGAACTCAAAGTTCTTAAAATCAAAATAGGCAGACTGACTCAAAATATCATGATCCTTTTCATTCAGAATACATTACGGTTATTTTACAGAATCTTTGTTTAGTAAGCACAAACCTTCCTGGGTTGACTTAGATATTTACATACTTTTAAAAAGGTGTTACATGAATGTTACAGTGGTAAACAAATACTAGCAACCTGCAGGTTCTCTCACCCTTATTTTCTGGTCAGTTGAGCCCTACGCAATCAGATGGACGGGTTTTCAATGGGTGCTTTCAGGGATGCGTGCTGGTGTCTTCAAACAGAGTAAAATTGTTTATGGCTGCTCTTGGAAAGGCCAAATGAACAGCCCACCACATTCCTGAGCTATAGAGTGATGGGCTATAAACTGGGGTTTGTAAGCAGAGTGTTTACAATTATGCATCTGTTTAATGTACAGCAGGATTCCTGTTGAAAGAAACTGCAATCCAAGCACTGTGGGGGATTTACACATCTGTTTCCATTGGAAAATTGGAATTATATAGTAAGTCCAATTCCAGAGTACAAAAGCCCCTATTTAAATGCAGAACTGGGTTGTAGGTTTATTCCAAATTGGTAAACTTCTAAGAATGCAGAGCTATAGTGCTTGTATGTCAAACTCCAGCTCTCTAGTTTCAAAATGAGGCATTTACCAGTTCAGCAGAGGCAACACACCTTTAGAAAACAGCCTTGAAGGTTTTATAAAGCCTTTATGAAAAGATTTTCCAGTTCACTGATGCTATGAAATGCAAATTAGGTCTAATAAAAGCCTAATATATATCTGGCCTGCATTCACAAGTGTTGCCAGAGTCTATTTATAATTATATTTCTGAGGTTTTTGGCAACACCAGTGGCCAAACACAGATGAATGAGTCGCTTTCATCATCAGAACCAGCCATTCAAAAACTCACATCCCTGGCCTTTCCTTGGTATATTTTTAATTCTTTATATATCCTGCAATCTCCTCATATTCTGAAATAAAGAAAAACTAGATCTGATATTCCTGAAGGAAAACTAGCTTACAGGGCAGCAAAAAAAGTGGTAACATTTCATAAAATTATCCAGCCAGTGTTCTAAATTACAAAGCCTTCTAAGCAGCCTACTTAGACAGCATTGTAGGCTGGCTCCCAAAACAAGGCTGTTTCAAAAGTAGACATTGACCTCATGAAACACCTTGTTTGGGCCCAATTCTATTGTAGAATTCTATTCTATGTATCTTTCAGACAACACAATCCCATAATGCACTGCGACTATATAGCCTATAAATAGTTTAAATAGTCTAGTCATCTTTCACACAGTATGTGCTTATAAAATTTGAAACTGATCCTACACCAGTGAGTCTTTTACGATTCTACCAGACTTGCATTCAGTCCACACTAAAATGAGAACAACAGAGACTCAACGCAAATGCTTTCCCTGGAAACACAACTCATGATCAGGCGTGGATCACATGTCTGTTGCCAGACGATGCACAACAGAGAAACCACATGTTGCAGTTGTGGAAAAAGACTAGCATGCATTCATTCATCACCATCATCCATCACCTAATTCTGACAACAACGTACAACCCAGACAGAAAGCCGGTGGTTCTGTGCTAGTCCATATCTAGTTGGGTTAGAAGTTAGAGGCTCTGACTTCACCAGGTGGAGCTTTGAACAAGAACATGTTCCATTCTCCAATTCAGCCATAATAATGAAAAATGACCCTTTGGACTTATTCGATACTGCTGTGAGGTTGTCTTCAGGGGCCATAAACCAGGCAGCTGGAACCAAGTGTGGAGCTTTCTGTAGGTAATAACAGAACATAATAAAAACCTGAGAGTTGTTTCAACATCATGATTCAATATAGACATAACTTACCATATGTAAGTCCTAAACTTTGAGACTCATTCTAATGTTCCATGAGTGAACTATGTAGGAACTTTATATATGACTGTAGGCACAATGACGTACTGTAACTGGAGTTCTTCCTTTACTTTGAGAGTCATCTTTAAACATGGCTTGTATTAGTGGGTATGGAAATAGTCACACAGAACCTTTGTGTTCTCTAAACAGGGAAAATAACAGCCTTCTTAAATCTAAAATCCATGGATATTTACTGGGGAGTAAGCATTTTTGAAACTTGGAAATA